>CAXIVR010000002.1:15316298-15546452 GCA_964035755.1 Teleogryllus oceanicus
CAATTTCAGCAAAGACCAATACTTGAAAAGACACGACAGGTGTGTCACCCCTCTGGCAAATCTGTAATCCCGAAATTAAAAACACATTCTCCAAGGGTTACGAATACTCACCAAAAACGTGACGTCTGTTGGACTGTTTTCCCAAATTGTGGAACACACAAATTCAAACTGATCGTGATAGCTGCAAATTAACGGATATTGTTAACCTGATTTTAAGAAAACCTGTCAACTGAAATCTGGCCTTGCTGTGCCATAAAAACCAGGAGGTAGAGAAATGTCCTAAATGCAGATGTTGGGAAATCAAGATCAACGGAACGTGTGATATAAAAAGCCAGATCGGCAAAAATCGTGTAAGAACTTGGCTTAACTCCCAGGTCATTCACAAGACGGGATGTGCAAGAATTGCTTTATTTGGAACAGCCCACGTTTTACGCAAAGTATTGTAAGGTGGCGGAGTCCTATCATGTTCCTTAGGAAGCTGGTTGCAACCGGGATGGAGTTTATATTAAACCCGACTCAACAACTGCCCTGTGAAATACAGGAATAACTACTATAATAATAATAATAAAATAATAATAATAATAATAATAATAATAATAATAATAATATTATATAAAATAATAATAGTATCAAAATAGGTATTATTTTTAAAGCTGCATTTATATTATAACATTAGCTAATACATAACTGTTTCGAACTTAAACACAGCGCTATTCAATGGTTTGTTGCAGCTACCGGCGAAATTCTTCTACTACTACGCCCCTGTAACATGTCTGCTGTGGCCAACGTCCTCATGTTCTCCTCCCGACGATTCGTTTACGCGGCGCTCACGAATGGGAGAAGCATGCTGAAGAACAAGGCTCCTGTTTTACCGGCGGGCTTTAAAAACGACGAGAGCGGTACATTCTTTAATGCAAGCAGACTTAACGAAACACTTTTGACTAGATATTCTCAGTGTTGATTGTAGGAACAGATTTCATACATTAATTCGATAAGCAAAATGCATGATCTAATATCGCACCTTGCCAGAACAGTAATTAGGATCGTACAAGTAATTGTCTCGACATATTGTACTGCATTCTGTACTCTGTAACCCATCTCGGTCGGTTTTTCGTCCATTTCCTGATCCATTGAGCAAATGTTGAGAGGGCCCCTTTGTTTTGCTTCTGGACATAAATGTAACTTCGATATCTTGCACATCTTCGAGAATTTTTTGGGAAAAATATAATTATGTAAATGATCGTTTCCATGTTGCTGCGGGGGGAAGTATTATGCCCTGATGATGGACTTCATGGATAAGAGCCCAAAATTTATTGTTATTTATCCTTGAAAATAGATTTTATTACATAAGAGCAATTTTTTTCAAATTATGTAGTATATGACTCAGTGTAGGGATCACATAATTTTGAAAATGTGCACAGAATTCAGTTCTCCATAGCATGTCATAGCAGTTTGACGTGGTTTAAGGCGGACGTCATCGCACGTCTTCTCGCGCCGTTGTCTGGCGCAGCTGCAGCTCGTGCATTCCTAATTACTGACAACCATTGCCATGTTGCTTTACAGCATTTGTTGTGTCCTCACTGCAATTTATACGTTCGAATTGCATTGTATTCTCCCTTTTCCCAAAAGGCATATCTTCCATTATTTAATCGGAAGCGGTAGTCAGCGCAACTGATGTCACGGCAGCGCCTCTGACCGGAGGTCCTAGGTTCGAGTCCTGGCGCGGGCAGGATTTTGACACTTGTTTTTCTTTCAGGCCAATTGAGTCGCTGTCTGGAGGAAATAGAGGCCGGCCCCTCTCATCGTGGTTTCTCCGATCATCACCAGGCGAATGCCGGAGCAGACCAAACGGGCCACGGACCGCGCGGGATTTATCCTTCCTCTTCCTTGTCCTATCCTCTCCCCTTACACACACACACACTAACATGCCCTGCACTTCCTCATATTTCGGGAGATGTCGAGCTCAGACCTTGTCCGG
Organism: Teleogryllus oceanicus; assembly: GCA_964035755.1. Classification (NCBI taxonomy): domain Eukaryota; kingdom Metazoa; phylum Arthropoda; class Insecta; order Orthoptera; family Gryllidae; genus Teleogryllus; species Teleogryllus oceanicus. Next base: position 15,318,277 of record CAXIVR010000002.1, read on the forward strand.
CTGGGCGGTGCCCGCTGGGGGGAAAAGTCCTGGTTAGAAACCCCATAGCCAACGGTAGGAGGCGCCATATCTGCCATCCAGCGGGTAACATCACCGCCATCTCCCGAGAAAAAATGCACTACACTAACGGGAATAATGACCGAAGCAGTTGACGTGCCCGGAAACACGAATAAATCAAATCAATCAATCTTCCATTATTTACTTGGTTATTCTCAGTGTGCTTCTTTTGTACTTTTTCATGGCTTACTGGTGTTCCCTTTTTATTTTAGCACACCAATAGTGTGTTTTAAACTGTATAAACTACACTTTTGCAAGATATTACACTTAGTAAATCAATTCACTGTATAACAATCATACAGCCCCATACACTCTGGCCTTCTGAATTGCCCGAGTGATAGCAACTTCCCTGGAATGATGTATTTTAATTCATAAATCTGCAGTGTGTGTTCACTACCAAAGATATTGTGGTCCTGTGAGAAGCTATTGTTGGTGAGTGTTCGAGTTGATAATCATAAAAGGACCTACCCTAAACCATTCTATTGCTTACAAATGCCGACTTAGCCAGTTAGTATTTAAAATAGATTGAATCATAGGTGGATTATTTTTATAAGCATGTTTTCTTCTGGAATGTTTCCTGGAATAAACTTTCAAAGAGTGAAAATTTCGTATTTCATGAACATCAGTGTTAAGCTACTAAATAATAAAGAAATAGACCCAAAAAAACCCATACGTTGTAAATTATTGTTTTACCGATTATATTACATTTAATACCGAATATTTCGTCATATTTCCCCCAAATTTTTAAATTGTCAGTTGCTAAACTGCGTGTTACAGCATTATAACGCTGAAAATACACGGGGTATCAATTCTAATATTGCCAAACATTGAAAGAAACGTACATTTTTAACCCAAGGCCCATATTTAATTTTCTTTTAACGTGAAAAGTTTTCTATCTATTTCTTCCCTTTAACATTACATTAATTTCGGTAAGAAGGGGAGAAGCTGATACTTATCTTTTCTTTGTTATTTAAGATCGCATCAACATCTAATGATGAGCGACCAATATTAGCGCGTACGTTATGATAACGATGAAGATGAAACGAAATAGTGATGATTAGGGGTGAAAGGACGAACACAAATACAATTATACTCGAGGCGGGGCTCGAACCGAAACACTTCGACACTACTGCTTAACGGTGTCGGCCACCGGCCGACTAACTTGTCTTTTTGTAGGTTTTTCTAATGATTAGCACCGGATTGAGCAACCCGGATTGTCATGCCCGTTTTGCGTCACGTTTGACAAACAAGGTATTTCATTCCGTATCTGTTCAAACATTTTGCTTTTTCGGATGTTATAAGCATACTTGTTGTTCGCCCATTTCTTTCGCTACTGCTACAGTATACTTAACAATAATATTGGAGTTCATATTTGCTGATATTATTCAGATCGTATTTTGCGATCTCAGATTGTGCGATGATCTCGACAATTTTCGCGTTTATGTTAGCGGCACTTGCTTCCCCGTCTGTCCGGATTTTTAAAATTTCCTCCCTATCTCAGAAGCTATACCTTGCAGATCGCGTTTCAATCCCGAATTCTCAATATAATTTTCTTGACTTTTGTTTAATTGTTCCCTCAGTTTCGCGTTATAGTATTCATATGTTCCAATTTATTATCGAGGTTTGCAAGTTTTCTAAGAGTGTGAAGCAACTGTAAAAAGTATTATGTACTTTCCATGATCGGAAAATTTAGATGTTAAAGCATTTGTTGGCCAAGGTGATAAGCAAATGAGTTTCCTACACATTCTCACCCCAGGATTGGATTTGTTGTTTGATGTTTTCATGTTTCCGGGCGGGCAACGGTCTCGTCATTAATTCCATTAGTGAGTGCACTTTTTCTGGGGAGATGGCGGTGATTTTCCCGCTGGATGGGGAGATCCGGCGCCGACCTACCGTCGCTAGTGGGTTTTCCTCTATCCAAGACTCTCCCATCAGCGGAAAACCGCTCCCGGCGGAACAAGCTCTAAGTTTTTGATCGTCTCCCGGAATATGTGGTAGTGTAAGGGGTGTGTAAGCGGAGAAAATAGGACAAGGAATAGGAAGGACAAATCGCGCGCAGTTCGTGCACATTTGTGGGTTCTGCTTCCCGCATTTTGCCTGGTGTTGATCGAGAAACCACGAAAACTACGATCAGAGCAGCGGCCCGCTAGAATTCTTCTCTAGACAGAGATTGAATTGACTGGGTGACAAGCCAGTATCAAAATCCTGGCACCGTGGGCACTCGAACCTAGAACTTCCGGAAGAGGGACGGGGTGACAGTTGATGACCAAACTACCGCTTCCGGGCCCAGGTTGGAGTTGGCATTATTCATCAACGTGTCACGATACAACATCATTCTAAGCAAACCACATAAATTTGAATGTGTTGTCAGACCATAATAGAAAGAATTTGCCTCTGTTGGCTGGCTGCTTCGTACCCAAACTGTTTTCGCTGATGGACGTGACCTGCCCGCTCGAAATGGTAGCATGAAAAACATTTTGGATCCTCTGTCTTTGGGTTTCTGCTGTTTCGCCGTTTTTCTGCTGATGGCCGAGACTTGGGTGCTGGAGGTGGTGACATGCAAGTCATTTGTGGATCCTCTGATAGAAGGCTGCTGATGTACGCCAAACTGTTTTCCCCCTGATGGTTGTGAGGTGGCTGCTAAGTTGGTGGCCAAAGTCATTTGTGGATCCTCTGTTGTTAAAGGGTGCTGCTGTACGCCAGGTGTTCCGATGATGGTGTGGGGGTGGCTGCAGAGTTGGTGGCATTAAATTCATTTGTGGATCCTCTGAGTTAGGCTGCTGCTGCACCAAGGCTGTTCTCGCTGATGGGCGTGACGTGGGCTGCTGGAATGGGTTTTATAAAAGCCCTTGGTGGATCCTCTGTTGAAGGCTGCTGCACGAAGCTGTTCCCGATTATGGTTGTGAGGAGGCTGCTAGAGTTAGTGGCATCAAAGACACTTGTGGATCCTCTGTTGTTAGGCTGCGCTGTACGCCAAGTTGTTCGCGCTGATTGCCGTGACGGCTGCTAGAGGTGGTGGCATGAAAGTCATTTGTAATTTTCTGTTGTTAAAGGGTGCTCGTACGCCGTTTTTCGCGCTGATGGGCGTGACGTGGCTGCTGGAGGTGGTGGCATGAAAGTCATTTGTGGATCCTCTGTTGGGGAGGTTTCTGCTGACGCCAAGCGGTTTGCGCTGATGGGCGGGCATGGCTGCTGAGGTGGTGGCATGAAAGTCAGTTGTGGATCCTCTGTTGGCAGGCTGCGTGTACGCCGCTGTTCTGGCTAATGGGCGGACGTGGCTGCTGGAGGTGGTGGCATTAAAAATCATTGGGAAATTCTCTGTTGGCAGGGTGCTGATGCACGCAGAGCTTTCGCGCTGATTGGCGTGACGTGGCTGCTGGAGGTAGTGGGCATGAAAGTCATTTTGGATCCCTGTTGGCAGGCTGCCGTTTTACGCCAACACGTTCGCGCTGATAGGCGTGACGGCTGCTGGAGGTGGTGGCATTAAATTCATTTGTGGATTCTCTGTTGTCAGGCTGCTGCTGCGCCGTTTTTCGCGCTGATGGGCGGACGTGACTGCTGGAGGTGGTGGCATGAACGTCGTTGTGGATCCCTGTTGGCAGGTGCTGCTGTACGCCAAGCCGTTGCGCTGATGGGCGTGACGTGGCTGCTGGATGGTGGCATTAAAGTCATTTCTGGATCCCTGTTGGCAGGGTTCTGCTGTACGCCAAGCCGTTCGCGCTGATGGGCGTGACGTGGCTGCTGGAGGTGGTGGCATGAAAGCATTTGTGGATCCTCTGTGTCAGGCTGCTGCTGTACGCCAGCTGTTCGTGCTGATGGGCGTGACGTGGCTGCTGGAGGTGTTGGCATGAAAGTCATTTGTGATCCTCTGTTGGCAGGTTGCCGCTGTACGCCAAGCCGTTCGCGCTGATGGGCGTGACGTGGCTGCTGGAAGGGGTTTGGCATGAAAGTCATTTGTGGATCCTCAGTTTGGGAGGCTGCTGCTGTACGCCGCTGTTTGCGCTGATGGGCGTGATGGCTGCTGGAGTTGGCGGAAAGTCATTTGTGGATCCTCTGTTGTCAGGCTGCTGCTGTACGCCAGCTGTTTGCGCTGATGGGCGGGCGTGGCTGCTGGAGGTGGTGACATGAAGTGATTTGTGAATAGCCTCTGGCGGGTGCTGTCGCCAAGCTGTTCGCGCTGATGGGCGTGACGTGGCTGCTGGAGGTGTTGGCAGAAAATCATTTGTTGATCCTCTGTTGGCGTGCTTCGTACGCCAAGCTGTTCGCGCTGATGGGCGTGACGTGGCTGCTGGAGGTGTTGGCATGAAAGTCATTTGTGGATCCTCTGTTGGCAGGCTGCTGCTGTACGCCAAGCTGTTCGCGCTGATGGGCGTGACGTGGCTGCTGGAGGTGGTGGTGTGGGCAGTGGGGGCAGACGTCATCACCATGGCTTTGGTGGATGCCGTCAACGTTCTCCGCGGTCTGGGGGTCTTCGCAGCCTGTTGCTGCAAGAGGGACGTTCTGGATGCGCTCAGGGCCCGCTTGCCGAACATCTGCATACGTCATTCGGACCACTCAGGATCATCTAACACGCAAAGCACTGACATACCTCTGCACAGCTCAAACTGATGGCTGTCAAATACAATGAAATGTCCTTTGCAAGGAGAAAGGCAAAAATCTGAAGTTGGATCCTACTTGATATTCACAAGTGTATGAAATAAAAAGGTTTGCTATTATGTAGGCCATTTGATGATTTTGAGGAACACAAAATATATGTTATGGTTTCCGTAATTTTTTAGTTCTTCAGCATTAATTTGGTGTTTAGTTCAACATAGCAACAATTGAAGGTATATTATTAAACAATCTTGTGTAAATGCATTTGTTGATAACTAAAGATGAATTATCAGTGAACCAACTTCTGTGTAAGCATTGTCATTACTAATCAAATGTGCCGAGAAAGACGCTTTTAAAATTAAATATTGTGATAAATTGTTGTCAACATTAAGTGAACAGCGGTTATGTCATTATTCAGCGAATAATATTATATTTTAAAATTAAAAAAAAGAGTTCTGATACTAACATGGAAAATGCACAAGAAAAAACGTCATCAAGAGAATAAATTATTTTTCTGGCCAATTTACTGCATTCAAAAATGAAAACCGCATACAACATAGTAATTCTACTTTGGGAGAGGTGATCATAGTATTAGATCAAGGATTGTTTATAAGAGAAATAAAATATTTTAATGTAATATGAACTACAATACAGATAAATTAATTTACTAATATTAAGAGTATTTCAAAACGTGTGTTTGAACTCTTCATAAAACTGCAGCTCACCTAAGAAGCATAAACTACATAAATGTTGTACGTTAAGTTGTAATGGAAATTCAATGAGAACCACTTAGAATTAATTATTGATATTATACGAGCATATCATGCCGCCAGAGACGGATATTTTCATGTTATAATTTTGTATTTTTACCATAAATATTTATATTGAAAATAAATGTTTAATTTAATAATTGCCTGGCTCGACCACTCTCGGGAATGAAAAAATATCAATATCAATAGATTTTCCGACATAAAACCTATTGGGGAACCATGAGGCCCGAAAAAAGATTTTTTCTTGTATCTGTATTGTCATCATTCTTACTCACCACCTTGATGCGAGGTTATTGGACGAAAAAATGGAGCAGAAGATTAGATTTGCTCATTGAGTGGCATTCATAATGAATGTCATTAGTTTTATTACCGTTAAAATGTTGCCACTGTAATGTACGGTATAGGATTGTCTTTTGACACTTATGTAAAGAAAGATCAGGTACTTTTAAAATAATGAGCAAGGATAGTACATTATTTCTTAGAATTACAAAAAAATTGAAAAGATTGGCAATAATCGGTGAATTCCCACTTGAGACAAACACTTACAAAATTTTTTTAATCCTGTGATTAAAAAGACACAATACTAAAAGAATGAACATTATGTACAAAAATGCCACTGTATAAAAGAAAGAAAAGAATCGTGAAATAAACCTCCTTAACAATTCCTATACAGTACGTAACAACTGTCGTGTAAATTAAAAATGTACTTCCTCCACGTAGTTACAATTCCATAAATTTGTGTAATCCAGTTACGAAAGTTTCAGCTAAATATGAATAAAATACCTTTTCCAAATTATCTCACAAAGATTACGCCAGTGAATAAGTAACTAGAATGTATTCTTTGATGAAATAAAAATGTAACATACGTTAACACTTTTTTTGGCCTCAAAAGAATTTGTTAATTCCTAGATTCTGTAGCTGAAATTACAATAACTTCAAAATATTAAATAAACTGTTTTCAGTTACCCTATGTCTGGAAAATCCCACCCTTAGGTCCCCTATTGTCCACACATAGGGTTAACACTCAACATGAGTTCGAATTAAATGGAGCCAAAATTCTAACTGTCGAACCCAAGAAAAGAAAAAGAGTTGTTTAGAAAACTCTTCATATATTAAAAATAAGACTATAAATTTAATGACAAAATCCACCACCTTTACCAAGTATTACATCAACATTGTGCAAAATCTTAGAAATAATATGTAAATATGCGTGCAGTAACTAGTCACCAATAGGAGTTTGCTGATATTGTTTTATTACCTTTGATATGCTCCCTCGGTTTCACAGGGAAGAGGTTCAGATGTGTGCAACCTCACACGGGTCCTAGTTAAATGTGTTGACTAATATAATAAATATTAAATATAAATAATATTAATATTGTTTTAATGTTTGTGGTTTTTCGGATTTTATAAGTCTTTTGACGAGATGTACACTGTATCATGAATGTATGTAAGTGATGTTCCGTTTATTTTATATGTTCATATTCTTAGTAAAGTTTTAGTGTTGTATCTTAATGTTTTTTAGGTTGTGTTGACGCCTGAAGATAGTGATTTCCAAAACGTTGCCATTAAGAAATTTGGTGTGGTTATATACAGGACTTTTAAGTAAAATGTGAAGGTTATGAGCAAATATACTTGTCTTCAATAAAATAAAGCCTTATTTTTGTAATGAAATATGCACAAATAGACAACTCGTATACTATATTAAATAATGCGTTTAAAACTGTCTCTACAAGCATTTTCCGAGCATAGAACGTCACAAACAGATTTTACCAAGCACTGAAGTGGCTGAAAGCAGGTCCTATCTGTACAAAAGTAATTGTACCCAGACTTCACAACACAAAATTGTACTCGAAATATAAAATACGTTCATATTATATATTAAATGTTTACGAGGACCGGAGTTCAAGTGATATGTAGTGAATATAATAATTCAATTGAATTCAAGTACCTTGTAGCCAGGGATGGATCCCGGGAGACGGGGTTAAAAGGAATATACTTCCCTCCCCTAATTAAACAACGGGTAGACGATTTCTGTAATTTTTTTTATCTTTCGATATAGTAACGAATGCCTTTTTTGAAACGACAAGCTTGTTTAAAATTACTTTGCCCAAAAATTTCACTTTCTTGACCCGAGTTCGCAGTAAGCGGGGGGGTTTACAATGAATGAAAAGTATGGTGGTCATAGAATTAGACATTACATTTAATTTGTCCCAAAGATGTTTCCCAAAAAAAAAATTGAAAGGGCATCAGAAATTTTCCGTTTCGATTTAAATATATTAAAATTAACGAATATATAGTAATATGTAAAATATATAAAAAATATGAAATTTTTACAAAATTTTAAAAAATAAAAAAAAACAGTTTTATTAATTGAAATTTATTTTAAAAAAGATTTTTTGAAGGGGTTAAGTTCCTGAAAAAACTAATTACATGGAAATTTTTCCCAGAGTTAAAGGGGTTTGAGACCCGCCTTCCATAGTACATAAACCAAATCGGCAACAATTTCTAAAACCCCTAGATGAATGTTGCTGCCTTTTAGTAGCTGTGGGGGAATTTTAAAGGGGAGTCAGTGATGCCTGGGGTGTAGTCTGCGGTAGCGAGTCGGAGTATGCTGTGACAGTAACGGAGAATACAAAATATTCTTCTGGCCCTTTCCCGGGAAGCGGTGCCTGGACCCCTTCGGCGAATCGTCTTTACTTGGTTTATAAATTTTTTCGACGATTTTTTTTTCAAACAGGTTTCTTAGTTTTTCCTTTTAATTCTAAATTATGCAATTTAAAAAAAATATTTTCTAAAAAACCTAAACAAAAATTTTTTCATTGAAGTGTCCCCTCTTATAACAACGTATGGAAAAAATAAATTGGTACAGTTGTATAAGCAAAACTTCCAAAAAGAATTTTTCTAATCTTTTTGTCTCCGGGCCGATACATTCTCTTCCAGCCCTTTTTGTCAACAAAGAACATTTTTCACTTTTTCGAATTGTTTTTAAATCTGAACAAAACAATCTGCATTTAGACTATTATGGTCCCCTCCATTGCTGAGTTCGTTAAATGGCATCTAGGGAGGGATCAGTTCTTCAAACCAAAAGGTCACCGGGAATCTCGCACGGGGTATTTTAATTTGATGAATGGATTTGGGAAAAAACTTTCAAGTTCGAGAAACTTTTTTTAAAATCATTTTATCACTTTTTTTACAAACACAATCGATAAATACAAATGGAACCATAAACGTCTTCATGTTTTTTCCAATCTGAAAACCCAAAACATTTTTTCAACTCTCTTATTCGTTTTTAAAAAATTTCACGTCAAATCAATTTTTTTGTTTTTTCTCCCCAAAATGTTAAACAAATACTATTTAATCTACTATAATGAAACTTAGATATTTATAAACATTACACTTGTGATCAACGTTTTTCGTTTTACCGTGATATCCTAACTGTTCCAATATTAATTTCCGCTCTTATTTTTTTTTTATACGATACTTCTGGCTTGTGGTATGGGTGTGTTTTAAATTTAGAATCTGAGTTTGGGTCTGTGGGGGAAAAAATTATTGCTGGTAAAAACCTTTTGCAAGTTCAGTAGTGGGCATTATGGCGGGGGTTAAAACGATGCAAGACAATTTGGGTTCTAGCACCATTAGTTTTAAACTTAAACCCAAAACCCCCATTAAAGATCAGCACAGTGGTTACATCAAACTATCGGAAATTTTTGAATGCAACACCACCCCCGTGCTGCTTTGAAAGTTTTTGGGGAAATTTCCAAAAGCAGAAAATTTCGAGTTCAGGGATTAGTTTTAAAACGAACTTATCAATCTAAACACGTTTTATTAAAACCATCAGCACCCCCCCCGTCAATGATCCGGGAATTGCAAGCGGCACCTTTTCCCCATTAATGAACTGCCGTCCGGACGTTGGGGGTCGTTGGTGAGCAGATCGGCGTTTGGGGAACGCGTCGCGACGCTGACCCAGGCGATTGTGCGTAGGCGCAGGCGCGGGCGATGGGGGCCGTGCGAGTTGGGGGCGCTGCGTCGGCGACGCAGGCCGCACCCGCCCCCCCGCGCCCCAGCTCCCAAGGCTGCGCCCGGGGCCAGCCCTGACGACAACGGGGCTTGCGTCCCCCGGGAACACCCCCGAAGCAAAACCCACCGCGCCCGGGTGGGGAATATTTTTTTCTTTGTACATCCGGTATATCGACAAAACAAACAGAGACGATACATTTAAAATCCTTTTTTTTTTAATGCGAATTTTGGGACTTCTATCATTTTTTTCCCTTCTGGGACCATCTAGGATTTTGTTCCGGCTAATTTTTTCTTATCCATTGATTAAACTAGATTTTAAAGGACAAAATTATGAGCTGAGACGATGGCGGGGGATGAAGGACAACTGCAAAACTCCATGCCTACTCAGATTTAAACCCGCAGCCCCCTCAGCTCAGAGGCAGCAATCGTGCCCCACGGGCCCCGGGAAAAAGCCTTTATTATAAATAAAAATTTTTTGTAATGCCCATAGCTTCCTGAGTAGGCCCGTTCCATTCCGGGCCGGGAAACAAGCGTAACTATAATAGAAATTGTCTTTTTTTTACTGATATACATACGGAAGTAAACAAGACATCAAATATGTGACAGGAAAAGGGGGAATTCATGCTCCTTTATTTAACCGTTTCATCGGCTCACCAGAAAAAAGAAAATTAAAGTGACAATCCCCGACATCTTGCCTACAAATAGTTCCAGAAGAGATGGCTTACCTAGAAAAAAATTTCTGAACGTATTTTCCCCTGAATCAGAACTTTTAAAAATGAATTGCATGGGGCGCTGGGACGAGATTGTCTTTCTTTCCGGACGAGACGCTGGGATTAGAGGGTACATTCCCCCACACAACCGACGGGGGGAGGGGAAAATCCCAGAAATGAAGTTTTATTGGAATTTCTGATTTTTCGGGGATTAATCACGTGATATTCAAATTATAAAATTGATAGGAATATTAAAAAGTAATGCAACAATTAAGAATAAATGGAGTGGCTAAATGTTTTTAAAAACCACGTTCTCTTTTCTCGTTGCTGAAATAAAGAGTTTTTTAAATAGGACGTGTTTTTTTTTTTGCTTTTCGTTTTTTTGGCGTTACTTATTCACTTTTATTTTTTTTTTTATTTATGGTTTCATTTCGAAATTTTTTGGGAAAATTTTGTAATCCGGCATTTTTTAACAACGGGTCCTTTCACTCAAAGTTTTTTGGTTTTGACTGTTCAACGCGACCATCAGTTCGTGGTTTGGTTAATGGGGGGGAACGAGGAAAAGGCAGGAAATCCTGTTCCATCGCGGGGCAGCGACGGGCAGGACAACGACGACCTTGGGGTGAAGTCGCCGACAGCCGTCTACTCAGGGACCAGCAGAATTCGGGTCGAAAATCCAAAAAAAGCAAAAAGAATTTTTACTAAATTACGGAAACTTTCAAGATAGAATTATGATTCACAAATTAAAAACGTTTAATATGAGCCCCTCAGAACAGACATTGATCGGACAAGTTTTTAAAATTAGTCTTGATAAAAAATTTTTTTTTGCAGTCTAAGAAAACGATCTAAATAATTTTTATGTTTATTGTTGTCGTTTTTGTGAAAATTTTTTATCTCAATTCATACATAATTATTTATTTATTTAAAACTTTAAAAGAGGAATTGTTTGAAAAGGGTTTTTGAACAGGGAAAAAAAGTTTAAATTGTTTCGGGGAAAAGTCTTTTTAGAACGTAAGGTTTTTAAAACAAAATTTTACTGCGAGGTCCCGGGGGCTGAAGATTAAGTTAAAAATTTTTTAGTTTTATTTAAGATTGAAAGGTATTAGTGAATTTTGGTATATTGTTTTTTGTTTTTTTTTACAGGATGGTTATTTAAATTTGAATTTGGGTTTCATTAAGAGATAATTTTTTGAAAGGTACATAGTATTTACGTTTGTTTCTTAAATGTAGATCAGAGCATTTATTCTACGTACTGCAGTTTGGTAGAGAGTACCATTTTTTAATAAAAAGGGGTAATCACAGGAGAATATTAATGAGTGTCAAGGATCATTTTGGGAAAGAATATTTTATTGTTCTTTAAAACTATGAAATTGTTTTTTTTTAAATGAATATTAGTTGAAAGGCCCCACCAAAAAGGGGGTTATCCAAAATTTGAGGTTTTTGTTTGGGGAGGTGTAATCCACGTCAAAAAACAATAAAAACAATTTACTTCTGAAATTGGCGTACTACGAAATAGTTAGTAGATGTACGATTAAAAACTCTCCAACCACGCGTAATAAAAATAAATTTGGGCGCAGAATCAGAACTTTCTTCAGTTAAACTAACTTTTAGTCTAGGTGGGTTTTTTATTTGCCTCACCCTGTTCCCAGCTGTACCACCCGGGGCCCCAAAAAGGTTTTTTTTCCCTTTTGCCTCAATTTTTCATAAACCCAAAAAAATTAAAATTTTTATTAGAACTATTGAAGAGTAAAAAGGGGCACATGAAATTTTTTTTAAAAAATAAAGAAAAAAAAAACAACATTTAATTTCTCCCGTGAAATATTCAACAAAACAATGGTTAAAAAATTGGAGGCCTTCCTGAGAAAATGTTGTATGGGTTTAAGTGTTTGAAAATTGGGTTTTAATTTTCCCAAAAAAAATACTGAGTTTTTTAAAAAAATTTTTAAAAATAATTTTAGGCATTTTTAAACAGCATTAATGACTTCCAGTATTTAAGTATTTAAAGAGGAAGATTTCAAAAAAATTTCAAGGGAAAAAAAAACCCACAACGATTTGTTTTTCCAAAAAGGACAGACAAGCGGGCAGACGGGGGGACAGTCGGGGACAGACAGGCGGGGAGACGGGGGCAGACGGGCAGGCAGTCGGGGGGGCAGACGGGCCGGGGATGGGCGGGAACGGGGCAGCGGGGGAGGAACGGCGGGGAGCCGGGCGGGGAACGGCGGGGAAAACGGGGGGAGGACGGGGGCAGGGGGGGCAAAGGGGGGGGGCGGCGGGGAGACGGCGGGGGCGAGCGGGCAGGCGGGGGGCGGCGAGCGGGCAGGCGGGGGAAAGAGGGGCGGCGACGGGCGGGCAGGCGGGCGGGGAGGCGGGCGGGCAGACGGCGGGGAGGGCGGAGAAAAGGGGCGGGAGGGGGAGAACGGGCGGGCAGACGGGCGGGCAGACGGGGGGCAGGTGGGCGGGCAGCCGGGGGGGCAGCGGGGGGGGCAGGCGGAGGGCACGGGCGGGAGCGGGCGGGAAAAACCGGGCGACGGGGGGAGAAGGGCGGACAGGGGGACAACGGGCGGGCGGGGGAGACGGGGGGAAGACGTGGGGCAGACGGGCGGGCAGACGGGGGACAGACGGGGGGACAGACGGGCGGACAGACGGGCGGGCGACGAGCGGGCAGACGGCGGGGACGGGGGAGGCATCGGGGGGCAGACGGCCGGGCAGATGGCGGAAGCGGGGAGACGGCGGGCGGGGCGGGGGGGACGGGGGGGCGCGGGGGGGCAACGGGGGGGCGGCGGGGGCAACGGGGGGACAGCCGGGGGGACAGACGGGGGGACGCGGGGAAGACGGGGGACAGCGGGCGACAGACGGGGGACAGACGGGGGGGGCAGAGGGCGGACAGACGGGGGCGGGACGGACGGCGGGACAACGTGCGGGCAACGGGGGGACGACGGCGGACGACGCGGACAGACGGCGGACAACGGGCGGGCAGGGGGGGAGACGAGCGGGGGAGACGGGGGGGAACGGGGGGGCAGTAGGCGGGGAGACGGGGGGGCAGACGGGGGGGCAGACGGGGGGGACGGGCGGGCAGACGGCGGGGCCCACGGCGGGCAGACGACGGGCAGACGGGCGGGCAGACGGCGAGGCAGACGGGGGGGCAGACGGGGGGGGCGGCGGGCGGGGGAGCGGGGGGACAGGGGGGCGGGCAGATGGGCGGACAGACGGGGGGAAAACGGGGGGGGCAGACGGGGGGAAGACGGCGGGGGACGGGGGGCAGACGGGGGGGGGAAGACGGGGGGGCAGACGGGGGGCAGACGGCGGGGAAAGGGCGGGGAACGGGCGGGGGGCAGCCGGGGGGGCGACACACGGGCGGGCAGACGAGCGGGAAGACGAGCGGGACGACGAGCGGCTGACGGGCGGGGAGACGGGCGGGGAGACGGGGGGGCAGACGGGGGGGAATGCGGCGGCAACGGGCGGGCAGACGGCTGACAGACGGGCGGCAAGGCGGACACACGGGCGGACAGACGGGCGGGAAAACGGCGGGGAGACAGGCGGGCAGACGGGGGGCAGACGGCCGGGGCTGAGGCGGGACGGGGGGGTAGACGGGCGAGCAGACGGGGGGGGGACGAGCGGCAAATAGCGGGCAACGGGCGGGGAGACGGGGGGCAGACGGGCGGGGGAGACCCGGGGGGGGCAGGCGGTGGGGGACGGGCGGACGGGGCGGGCGGGCAGACGGGCGGCGACGGGCGGAAAACGGGGGGAAGACAAGCGGACAGACGGGGGGGCGCGGCGGGGGGGCGGGCAGACGGGCGGGCAGACGGGGGGTGAGGGGGGGGAAAGGCGGGGAGACGGGGGGAGCAGACGGGGGGGCAGACAGCGGGCAGAGAGGGGGCGACGAGCGGGTGACGGCGGGCAGACGGGGGGCAGACGGGGGCAGACGGGCGGGGAGGCGGACGGGGAGAGGGGGAAGACGGGGGAAGACGGGGGGAAGACGGCGGACACCGGGGGGGACACACGGGCGGACAGACTGGCGGACGACGGGCGGGCAGACGGGCGGGGACGGGGGGCAGACGGGCGGGAACACGGGGGAGCAGACGGGGGGCAGACGGCGGCAGACGAGCGGGCAGACGGGGGGGCAGACGGGCGGGCAGACGGGGGGCAGGCGGCGGGCAGACGGGGGGAAGACGTGCGGACAGACAGACGGACAGACGGGCGGACACACGGGCGAAGCGGGCGGACAGAGGGGGGGCAAAAGGGCGGGCAGACGGGCGGAGAAACGGGGGGCAGCGGGCGGCAGTCGGGGGGGCAGACGGGGGGGCAGACGGCGGGGAGCGAGCCGGGAGACGGGGGGCAAAGGGGGGACAGACGGGCGGAGAAGGGGACAGACGGCGGAGAGACGGGGGGACAGACGGGGGGACAACGGGGGGACATACGGGGGGGCGGAGGCGGAAGACGGGGGGACAGCGGGCGGGCGGGGGGGGGGGACGGGCGGGGAGACGGGCGGGGGAGACGGGCGGGCAGACGGGCGGCAGACGGGCGGGGACGGGCGGGGAGACGGGCGGGCGAGGGCGGCAGACGAGCGGGCAGACGGGCGGGGAGACGGGGGGACAGACGGGGGGACAAAGGGCGGCAGCGGGGGGGGGCGGGGGGGGGAGGGGGGCAGACGGGCGGGCAGAGGCGGCGACGGGGGCGGACAGACGTGCGGGGACGGGCGGATAACGGGCACACACGGGCGGGCAGGCGGGGGGGCAGACGGGCGGACAGACGGGCGGGGGGGCGACGGGCAGACGGCCGGGGCGGGGGGCAGAGGGGGGGGAGAGGGGGAGCAGACGGGCGGGCAGAGGGGAGCAACGCGGGCAGACGCGGGGAACGAGCGGGCAGACGACGGGGAGACGGGGGGCAGAGGGCGGGCAGAGAGCGGGCAGAGACCGGGGAGACGGGGGGAGACGGGGGGGGACGACGGGGGGACAGACGGGCAAGACAGGCGGAAGAGGGGGACAGACGGTGGACAACGGGCGGACAGACGGGGGGACAGACGGGCGGACAGACGGGGGGACAGACGGGGGGCAGACGGGGGACAGACGGGGGGACAGACGGGGGACGACGGGGGGACAGGTGGGCGAAGGGGGGCGGGGAGACGGGGAAAACGGGGGGAAAACGGGGACAGACGGCGGACGGGGGGGGGCAGAGGGCGGGCGACGGGGGGGCGACGGGGGGGCAGGGGGGCGGGACGGGGGGCAACGAGCGGCAGACGGGGGAGACGTGCGGAGAGGGGGGGCAGACGGGCGGACGGACGGGCGGAGAGAGGCGGCGACGGGCGGGAAGACGGGGACAGACGGGGGGGCAGACGGGTGGGCAGACGGCGGGCAGACGGGGGAGCGACGGCGGGGGGACGACGGGGGAGTCGAGCGGGCAACGACAGGGAGACGGGCGGGGAGGGCCAGACGGGGGGGGCAGACGGGCGGGGCGGGCGGGGAACGGGCGGGGACGGGGGGACAGACGGGGGGACAGACGGGCGGACAGACGGGGGGACAGACGGCGGAAGACGGAGGGCGCGGGGCGGGGGAGAGACGGGGGGGAGACGGGGGAGAGGAGGAATGGAGAGACGGGGGACAGACGCGCGGAGAGACGGGGGGGAGGCGGGCCCAGGGCGGGCAGGCGGGCGGGCAGGCGGGCGGGCAGACGGGCGGGCAGTATCTACAAATGCGAGAAAATTCGTAGTTCTGTAGCACCATTAGTTTGAAAACTTGAAACTTATAAATCTAAACACGCTATTAAAACCATCAGCACCGCCGGTGACGTCATACTGATCCGGGAATGTTGCAAAGCGGCACCATGTCCTTCGCTGCGTGCACCGCCGTCCGGACGTTGCGGCGTCGTTGCGTGAGCAGATCGGCGATACTTTCGCGGAACGCGTCGCGACGCTGAGCCAGGCGATTGTGCGTGAGGCGCAGTGCGCCAGGCGATGGGGGCCGTGCGAGTGGCTGTGGGGGCGCTGCTGTGCGCTGCGCTGGCGCAGGGGGCCTTGGCGACCACGCCCCCCTCCGCGCCCTTCCAGCTCCGCAAGTGCTGCGCCCTGGACCAGCTCCTCAACGACCACATGAGCGCTTGCGTGCCCCTGGGGAACTCCGCCCGTTACAGCTTCAACATAACCAGCGTCAGGTGAGGAATATATTTTTGCACTACACAGGTATATCGACATAGAAACAGGGACGTTAAAACTACCATTTAAAATCTTTATTTTGTAATGGATTATTGAACATCTATGCCCACAGGCCGGCAAAAACGCTAATTTACTATAAATAATATACTTTTATAATAGCCTCACAGCTTTCTGTAGGTAGGCCCCAACTTCCATTCCAGGAAACGAAGCTGTAACTATGTAATAGAAATTGTCTCATTTTACTGATATACGTCTACGAAGAAGTAAAGCTAAGACATACTAAATATGCTAGACAGGAGACGGAGTATGTCATGCTCGCTTACGTCTCGCAACCTCACGCGTGAATAATAATAGTAGGACGGGTGGGCAGACGGGCGGGCAGACGGGCGGGCAGACGGGCGGGCAGTCGGGCGGGCAGTTGGGCGGGCAGACGGGCGGGCAGTCGGGCGGGCAGACGGGCGGGCAGACGGGCGGGCAGACGGGCGGGCAGAAGGGCGGACGGGCGGGCAGACGGACGGGCGGGCAAGCGGGCGGGCGGGCAGGGCGACGGGCGGGCAGACGGACGGGCGGGCAGACGGACGGGCGGGCAGAGGACAGGCGGGCAGACGGGCGGGCGGAGCAGCCGGACGGCGGGCAGCCGGACGGGCGGCAGACAGGCGGACGGGCAGACGGACGGGCGGGCAGACGGACGGGCGGGCAGACGGGCGGCAGACGGGCGGGCAGACGGCGGGCAGACGAGCGGGCAGACGAGCGGGCAGACGGGCGGGCGGACGGGCGGGCGACGGGCGGGCGACGGACGGACGGGCGGGCAGACGGACGGGCGGGCAGACGGACGGGCGGGCAGACGGACGGGCGGGCAGACGGACGGGCGGGCAGACGAGCGGGCAGACGAGCGGGCAGACGAGTGGGCAGACGAGTGGGCAGACGGGCGGGCAGGACTAGCGGGCAGACGAGCGGGCAGACGGGCGGGCAGACGGGCGGGCAGTCGGGCGGGCAGACGAGCGGGCAGACGAGCGGGCAGACGAGCGGGCAGACGAGCGGGCAGACGGGCGGACAGGCAGATGGATGAACAAAAGACGACTTAAGTCAAGTTTTTGGCATCAGGGATTTTCAAAATGTGAATTCTATGTACATGTTTAATTCACAAGTATACGAACAAGAATTATCAACGTTTTCGGTATCGGGAATTTACAATACAATTTTTTGTCCTGAAGAAATCCGTTTTTCTGCAGCATTACGTACGCAGCATACGTGTATAATATGCAAGAGCGTAATAACTGGGCCGAGGATTGAGAACACTGCTAGGCGGATTAAGTGGCGCATTTATCCAACACAGAATATATACTTCGGTTAATAATAAACTACGGTATAAACATAAACTACGGTATCACACATAACACTACGGTATCACACATAACACTACGGTATTTATCATAATGCTACGGTATTAAACATAATACTACGGTATTTAACATAATACTACGGTATTAAACATAATACAACGGTATTATAAATAACATATGCAACAAATAAAGAAGTAGAA
The DNA here is from genome assembly GCA_964035755.1 of Teleogryllus oceanicus. Taxonomy (NCBI): domain Eukaryota; kingdom Metazoa; phylum Arthropoda; class Insecta; order Orthoptera; family Gryllidae; genus Teleogryllus; species Teleogryllus oceanicus. The sequence goes on from CAXIVR010000002.1 coordinate 15,336,115, forward strand.
AACAAAATATTTTTAATCTCTTCTGCGGGACGCTGAGAATTTAAGTCCAGAAAGATTCCCTTTTAAAGTTCTATAAAGTGATGGCGCTTGCTTTATGGAAGCCATGGCCCTGCTCAATGGATGCATAAATTGGGCCCTAAAGAAGAGATTAAAATAAAATTGAAGCCAGCAAACTGAAATTTTGAAGATACGTAGCCGGCTATACATTCGTGGATTAAAAGAATGGTATTAGAGCTTAATTGAATCTGAAGAATATCGTATATATAATGAAACAGTACCAAACAAAATTCATCTAACAATACGGAACATGTGGCAGTAAATTAATAGTTGCATTCATTTCTTTTTTCCAGTTTTATTATTTGTTCTCTTAAATTTTGTGTGCTTCGTATAAAAGGTTGATCTCTGGATTTAATTCAACACTCTGAATATCCAGTTGGTTATTAACCGTCATAATTGGAAGTCAATTAAAATTTATATGCGAGTACGAAAGAATATTAACCTTGTACGAGACGGAGAACACGTTTCTGGTGGGCGACTGAATTTCGACCGAGAGCGAGCGGTTCTATGGAGGTTGACTACAGAGACTTCAACCTGAAGTCTGACGCTTCAAGGCCACCAACACCAGATGGCGCAACGGATTTCCCGACGCGGCCGAGAAGCAAAAGTAAGGTCGTGCCAAATGAACAGTTTTTATATTGAAAGGAGTAATTCATTTTTAAACGGAAAGCTTATTCTAAATTATTTACGTAGAAAGGGGAGAGTAAAGTATTTTCTATACTAAAAGATAAAGAAAGTAGAAGTACATTTGTTTCTATTCTAGCACGAGAAGACAGAGAACTAATTTTTCTTTTTAAAGGATTTGAAAATGTAAAATTGTAAAATTAGTGAGTAAGAACTGGTAAGAGAGGAATTCCAGTATTAATTATTCTCTGAATTTGAGGAGAGAGAGAGAGAGAGAGAGAGAGGAGAAAATTTCACTTTAAAGCAGTGTTAATTCAGAATTAATAGCTTTGATTCTCAATTTGTTTCTTTGTATAAAGTAGTATTTTTACGATTCTCAAAAGAATATCTGAGTCGAGAAATGACGGTTGGCCTGTGGTTGTCCATCAGGCCCTGGCTGCAAAATCAGAGATGGTAAGAAAGAGGTCCAATACCACAAGTTCAAGCTGGATTTAGCGAGACGAAATGGTAGGTGCTCTTGTGGAATGTTGCAATCACTGATTTCTCGATTCAACATTTAAACGCAGGATGGATTCAAACTTATAAAGATGACGGCGAAGACATACCCATGATGAATGACCATTGTATAGACATTGAAGATGTTAAAAGAGCTGTAAAGAAAATTTTGAATTGGAAGGAAACTGGGAGAGACAGCATACATAATTCCTGGTATAAGAACTTTCCCAGCATTCACGAAACAATGGCAGGGTTGGCTCAATAAAGTCTGAATACTCAAGAAGCTCCTACTCATCATTTTTAACTTATGGATTAATTATCTTATCCCAAAATCCAAAGTACCTAGCTCATCCTGGAAATATAGGTTTGTTTATGCTTACCAACTTATACAAACTACTAACTTCCATAATAACAGATAAGATGTATCAGCACCTTGAAGACAACATCCTGGCTGAAGAGCAAAAGGGCTGCAAGAAGGGGTCACAAGGCTGCAAGGAACAGCAGTATGGATGCAGCAGTCTGTGGACATGTGAAGAAAACAGGAGGGACGTTATATGCAGCTTTATATTGATTATCAAAGCCTTGACACCTTACCTCACTCCCAATAATTGATGCTTGATATGTACAAAATGGACCCATTGGTTGTATCGTTTCTAAAGGCAATAGATGCAAAGGTGGACAACCAGATTGTACATTTGCGCGCAAATAATCATGTCAATGCAGGAGACATACATATTACGTCTCCAAGCCCTTTAAGGGGCGTTGAGCGTATCTTCTTGGCGTAATCCTCCGTTAATTACTAAGTCAAGTCTCGTCAGTCAGCCAACAAGTGTTTTTATCCCTTCGGCCAGGGGCCTGACGACGTTAGATCCCGTGTTCCTGGTCGGTCACTCAATCAAGAACTGCGAGTCTCGAATTGCTTAACCTTCGTGACTTCACGGAGCGTAAACGGAATTCTGGCTACGCCGCCGGACATTCCAAGGAGACTTCTTTAGCGCTGTTGTTCTGCCTTGCTATGAATCCCCTATCGACTTTGTTAAATAAAGATCAAATAGGCTGCTAAATCAACAGCAAATCGACATGTACGCTTATCCTACCTGCTGTACATGGACGACTTAAAATTATGCAACACCACAAGAGAAAAGCTTTAATCATTTGTTTGACATTACCGCAAAATTTAGAATGATATTGGAATGCATTTTATGTCGAGAAATGTAACCAAATGCACTGCGGAAAGGAAAGTGGTAACATCAGATGGATTAAGTAATCTTGAGAAGGGAAATGCTAAATACGAACGAATTCATGCCATGAATCCTGAGGAATATTACAAATATCTTGGATATTTACAAATATTTAATATTGACCAAAATTACAAAATCTTAACATTACCCAGGAATTTAATACACGTCTGATAAAATTTTAAAACTAAACCCAGTGCTGGCAGGAAAATTGGGCGCTATAAATACCTATGTAATTCCAGTGCTTACCTACAGCTGCATTGTCAGATGGATACAAACTGAACTATATGCATTTAATACAAACTGCAGTGAGTACTTTGCACCAGATTTAGGATGTCACCACCCTCTAAAAGGCAGCTGAGAGATTCCATCTACCTAGGTCTTTAGGAGGAAAGAGGTGTCATAGATATTGGTGAATCTCCATCACTCAACAACTGGAGAGACTGCGTCGTTCTTCCACGAAAAGCTAATGAAAGCAAGATACATCGGATTGTAACATACATTACCCGGAAAATTACACTACTGAATTTTGTCTGATGAAACAATGAACCTACAAAGCAACAAGCAGACCACCGAGATAAAAATCCAGCAACTGGAAGAGAAGCAAACTTCACGGACGCTAAATTTTATACCAGATAGAGGGAGAATTGATGACCGTAAGTCAATTAAATGGCTGTGCTTGGGAGAACTTCTTTTTTGCTGAAACAGAGGGTTTCATGGTAGCTATTCAAGACCAAGTAGTATTTACAAAACTACCGTAAATTTATCCTGAAAGGCAATAACGTTCGTGATGACAAACAAGTATCTATGTGGAGAACATAGAGAAAATATAGACCATTATCAGTGGATGCAGCTCTCTAGCATTCTCAGAATATACAAACGACACATGACGACGTTTGTAAAGTGGTTTATCAGCAACTATGCCACACAATAACCTTTGACGGGTAACCGAACACCATATTACAAGTACACACCCGAACCAGCTGGCTGACACAAATGATCGCAAAATCTACTGCAACAGGTCAATCATAACAGAGTAGTGTGCATCGTCTAATAAACCGGATATTGTATGGTATGACAAGAAAAACAATACGCTGCATCTGATTACGTCAGTCCGTTAGTCGCAACATCCCAAAGAAAAGAAGTAAAAATTCCAAATATCAACCTCTGCAAATGAGATAAAGGAAATGGAGTGACGTGGGAAATGGCACGATTGTACCATAATTTAGGCGCCACTGGTGAAATTCCGTTCCTACGAATCCCTAGCTGAACTGCAACTGAAGAAGAGGTTATACATCCAGATGCAAAAGATTGTCATTCTGGACATGTAACATCCTGAGTGTTTCTGAACATTGATGGTTGATCCAGTGCTGATTATGACAGTTGAACGTACTTTGTTCATATAACTGAGATGTACGAGTGGAAACAAGAATTGTGATGATAATAATAATAATAATAATAATAATAATAATAATAATAATAATAGGCTCAAGGGGTGCGATGTGCCAGACAGAAACCTCTGCGCCCTCAACCCTATCTCAATTCCTTCACGTGGGGAGTTCTGTTATATCGGAAACCCACTCCGCTGCGGTAATCCAGCTCCCTTCCGGCGGAGTGGTCTGGCGAACTGATGAGAAGGGAGGGTCTGATAGGGCTTTAGCTAGAGAGTAACTCTGGGAAAGGTCTATCGATGCATAGGTCACCCAACTGACCAGTACCCAGAGGCGGGTGGAAGAACCAGTGAAATTGACAACAGGAGCTCTCTCAGCCTATAAGGTTACAGTTGGACCGCAGGGGAGGATTTCACCTCACGTGCCTGGCTGACACGCGGACCCAAGCCATAAATACCAGAGATTCTTCGACTGGTGTTTATTACCGGGAAACCGGAGAAGATTGTTATGAGCAGGTTATTAAGGAATAGAGTCGTTGGCGATCGATCCTCGCAAGATCGCGCAGTAGGTTCTGGCACCGGGCCAACTGTGTCAAATGAGCTACCTGTGCCAGTGGATAATGGCGAACCTAGTGCAGATGAACAGCCTGGCGGCGCCATACCACTCCATGGCTACCGCAGAGACAGCAGCTTCATCTGCTAAAGGCCGGAGTGGCTTGAGGTCCCCACCTGTAGGGTCCTCCGCCATATCAAAGCAAACTAGCCAACGCATGAGATGAATAAAAGTGATATATGTCTCCATAATGCATGCGTACTATATTAGCACGAAAGTGGAAACGGAGGCGAAGGGTTTATAAGGGATGCCAACGCGGTCGGAAAGCATCGTATCCAGACAGCACACTGAATGGTTAACGAGTTTGCAGTCAGTTAAATTCTATTCAAAGGCGACGTGTATTTTCAGATGCCGAATTGAATAGACTTAAATAATGTACACAACTATAACTGCAAAGTATTACACCATCAGAGACTTCCACTCCATGGCGAGGAACATGAAGAAGAAGGAGACTTCTTGAAAGATTTCACGTAGAAAAATCAAGCTTGTCCAATTAGTAATGTAAATTCCTTATCGATGAATTAAAGGAAAGCTACTAGCAATATTGTATTATGTAATGAAGGTGTCCTATTGCAAAAACGGGACTCGTATACTGAAGATTTGATTGGGAGGTGAAGTTTTACGCTGCTGCAAAGAATTGAATTCCATAGTTGAAAATACATTATCTCATATGATTTCGTTGGAAGAGCTGTCTGACGCAGTTCACTGTGCCGCTTTGGCAGTTTGCTCTGTTTTGGACAGAAAAATTAGACAGGAAAATGTCAGAACATTCAAGGACTCCAGCTCTAGAAACGAATTCATACGAATATGGAAGAAAATAATAATTTCCAAAATTAATAACCGAGGAAGAAAATCAGTCATCTAGCAGCGTACTCTGCAGGAAAGAAAAGTACCTAAAGAAAGTGAAAATGATACGATCACCGCTAAAAGAATGAAGTCGCACGAAACCGCGATCTGGATAGTAGATTGAAAGCACACAGGAACGTCTGAAATAGAGAATAGCTGCACTCGGCGCAAAAATTAGGCAAGGTGATGAAGCAGCAAAGAGACGCCATCAACAGTCAGCGTTTGCTTGACCAGAAGAAATTTTATAGACTACTCGCAGAATAAATAATTTGAAGACCATCAAGGGCAATTTCGAGTGAAACTGGTTCATATTGACCGATATTTAATAACCGGGGCAACACGATGAAGGAGCTTACTGGCTGCAGAAGGAAATAGAAGTTTGTCTGAACATCGACGAGATGCCTCCCTTTGAAATTTCCCTTGCTGATATCAAAACAGCAGTACAGAGAACACAGAATTGGAAGTCATCAGGTCCAGATGATATCAAAATATATATGGTGAAATATTTCACTGCCACGCACCCATGCCTTGACCGGCTGTTCAATGAAGTTTTACAGATCCAACTATCTTCAAAGTACACGTTGACAGGCAGAACGTATATGGTGCCCAAAGCTGGTGATATCCAGCCAAAATTATCGACCGATCACTTGCCTGCCAACACTATATAAAATTATGACTTGGCAATCTCTTCAAGAATGTACAGTCATTTAGTCGACTAGCACATTTATTCCGAACAGAATGGTTGTTGAAGTCTGGATGCAAAGAATTATTATTGATTGATAGTGTAATTACAGGTAATGAAGAACCAGCGCAATCTTTCTGTAGGCTGGATAGATTACAAAGCGCTTGATTCGGTACCACCATGGCTTTTAAGAGTACTGGGAATTGTATAAATCGATCGAAGATCGATTGTTTTCTTGAAGAACTGTATGTCATAATGGAAATTCATTTGCAGATTAAGAAGGATCCTGTTGTTATGTGACGGAAGATATTGCAATTGTCGTGAATCTTTCATGATGGTTTGGCCCGCTATGGCTTTGTATAGCACTCAATTCCTTTGCGCAGAATGCTCAGACAATCAGGATATGGGTACTTAGTGAAGAAAAAACCCTGATGATCGGTCTCGCACCAGCTCTAAGTGGATGATCTCAAACTATATGTTTAATAGAGATCACTTACAAAACGAGCCTCGAACTGTCAATAGTTTCAAAGGATGAAGTTTCTTTAGGTTTGGGATTGAAAATGTACACCATCGTATGTTGTCCGCGGCAAGTCCAAAAATGAAGAACAAAATATGCAAATATCTGGTGACACAATTATTAAAAATATCAGCACTGAAAGACTCCTACAAATATTTGGGGAATTGCTAATGTTGGAATTTTTGATCAGACGTTAGAACAAACGGAAGCAAAACGTGCTATCGAGAGTAAAATAAAATCTGCAAAACGTGACTGAATCTAAGAAGAAATATTTACACATCATATCTCATAGCAACTTACACATTTGGTGTGTAATAAAATGATAAACATCCTCGTAGACTTTCGAGAGGAAATAAGAACTACACTTACAAGACAACGACTGCACCACCCTCAGAGTTCAGTGCACAGGCTGTAATACCTCGTGCTAGCAGGAAGAGGACTCCTTAATCCTTGAGTGCACTGTGCCGACAGCAAGAAGAAGAAAGCTGCGTCGGTACTTTCTCTATCAACTCCTTCTGTTCAACAAAGTCATCGGATCAGAGGAAAAGATAATTCCATATATGTCTGGCATACAACCAAGTAAAGAGTTTGATTACCTGAAGCATCAAGACTGCAATATCTGGCAAAAGAAAGGAACTTCATGGTAGATTTTTGCAACTTTAACTTCGGAGAACACGATATGGAAAACCCTCAGTGGAGTGGCTTCTGAACCGGGGGCTTTTCTGGTGAGACGGAAGACGATCCATCAAGACCAAATTGCTAAAACCAGAGCTGCAAAATTCATCATGGGTCAGCAAATTGATAGCCGATGTCGCCTATGTAAATCCAACAACGAAACAATCCATATATCGCCAGGATGTCCCACACACAAACAGAATTTAAGAGACACAACTGCGTCGCCAAAGTAATCCACCAAGCCCTTGCCAAAAGATACGACCAGAGAGTGAACAACCATAATATGGGCGCAAACCCGAGCAAGTAATCAGCAATGATCGATGCCCGAATTCTGTGGATAGTAATCTTCACTGACCGAACAGTGGCCAGGCCAGACCGGATATTGTTCTTGATAAAATATCTAAAACATCATGCATCATTGATGTTGCGGTTCCTGCAGATGACTTTCGGGCTTGTAACAACTGTTCCCGGAGAAAAAGCGAAATACTCAACCCCTGGCTGTTGAATTGAAGGACATGTATGGATTGCGCGCCTGGAAGTGCTTCCCAGTAGTGGTCTCAGCGAATGGGATTGGTTACCAAGTAATGGAAGAGATCGCAAGAAGTTGAATTGACTGAAAGCATATACGGACAATTCCAAAAGCCGCATTATTGGGAACAGCAAATATAGTCCGTAAATTCTTAAGTCTGACTTGACCGATATAAAAAACAAAATATATTCTCGTTCCACTTTACGTGCGAACCATTGCCGTCTTGGTGATTTTGAGAACCCCGGCATCAGTGTATATCTACAGAAATTGGGAAATAATACATAATAATATACTACACATAATAATAATAATAACAATAATAATAATAATAATAATAATAATAATAATAATAATAATAATAATAATAATAATAATAATAATAATGCCAGTCCGGACTGCTTGAGATTACTAAGATGTATCTCTGAGGTGATCTCGCCCGGAAGGATCGCGGGTCTGAGTCCCGCCTCGGGCATGGGTGTGTTTGCATGTCCGTCTGTGCCGTCCATTCATCCTTCATTATTACCATCATCATCGCATCTCATCTTCCTAGGACTAACAACCATGGATATAAAATCGATTCAAACAATGTTGATCCCCGATTGATTTCATGCAAGACTTGCAACGCATAATGACTCTGTGCTCTGTGCAACTGGCATGTATGTCTGATCCAAGATGGCCGATTTGCGAGCCAAAAATATTATTATTATTATTATTATTATTATTATTATTATTGTAACCCCGCCAACTGGATCCAAAGTCAGGGAGAATCAGGCCGCCTGTCAGCGTTGCAGGAAAGAAAGGAGGAGAGAGAAGTAACACCTCTTTTAAAAACACCTTGGTCCGGCTGGCCCGGGTGCTAGTAACTTGTGAGGGCTCCGTGCCAGGGTAACGGTGAAAATTCCAACGGAAGCTACGGCGGAAGAGGAGACCTCTGAAACGACCTAACTGGCGGAAGAGGCATCTTTTTTATTTAAGGTGAACAAATGAGAATGCATGGACGGGAGTAGGGAATGTTAGAGGAATAAAAATTTAAAAAAGGAACTTTTAAAATGAACTTAAATTAAACAAATTAATATATAGTAATATCAGAAACAAAACAGTTGAGCAATAAAAGGTCTGAACATTATGTTATGATTTCATAACGGAAAATCTCTAAACAGCATGAGTAGTGTGGAATAGCTATTTTAATTGATAAAAATGGGAAAACCTAAATACACAGTTATACCGGTGATTATTAGTATAAAACGCAACCCTGCTGGTTCACAAATCCACTGAGAGAAAATTTTAGTTTTGGAAACACTGCTTCTGGGACAGCTCCTTCCACTACATTTCAGTTGATACACCATTCACCACTCATCCCCTTCGTTTTACCTTGGCACTCTTCCTGTGATGTGATTCATACTTGCTCAAACAAAACAAGACGCATCTTCTTATATAGTTTCCTTCTTTGAAAGATACTCAAAGAGGAAGAGCGGCTGGACTATAAAAGTTTATGGTAGGACCTGAAATGGGAAGAGGTAGAAAGAAGTGACTAAGGAATCTATAATGGAGATCCATTGACATTGAATAAATTAGTTGACCTGCCAAGTAAGTTAAAAATCGAAAAGGCCAGGGTCTTCTAAGTGGATTAATCTGGAGTTAATCAAATATGCCGATACGTTATTAAAAAGTAGATTTCTCAATTTACTGAATACTTCTTGGAAAACTTGTACTATTCCAGACGAATGGGCAAAAGCAAGGGTAATATCACTATTCCAAAAATAAATAGAAGTAAACCAGAGGAACTAGTAGAGAACTAGGGAATAGAAGTAAACCAGAATAGAGGAATTACCTTGCTAAATTCGGCATACAAGATATACACTAAAATTGTTAACTGCAGATATACAACTCTTCTAGACAATATATTGTAAGAAAAACAAAGTGGATTTAGACAAGGAAGATGATGTATTCTCCATTAACTTGATTTATGAGTTTGTGTCATGAAAGAAGGAGGTGGACAGATTTATTATAATAGACACTAGAAGTATTTCAATAACGGTTTCAAAACATTTTTCCAATAACTTAAGTATTGGAATTACAAAAACATTTTGGGCATTAGTCTCCTACAGACATTAGTATACCTGATGTCAAAGGAGTGATGCCCTCTCGATCCCTAATATTTTAGTAATTAATTGTCAATTTTAATCAAAATATATTATCATATCATGTACTATATATAGAATATTGACAATAATATGTACAATTTCATCCAATCTGAAGCAGTAGTCTCATTGTAAATATAAATTATTTTTTATTGCATTATATGAAAAATATTTGAAATGAAATTGCTTAATTTTTATACTCCTTATATACTTCCTGGATCTCTACCATTATACCCAAATAAACAAAAACTATAATTGAGAAGAGTTGAAGCATGTAGCAGAATATCTGTGAGATGAAATGAACATTCCTCAAAATGTTCATACTCTGTTTCCTTTAGTGTGTTTTAGTTATAATAAATCAGCATTAGTTTATCATTATCAGTATTATATCAGTAATCTTTATATTTGATATTTTGAAAAAGAACAAGTAGTTCTCTTCTCGAGGAAGCAAGCTAATATTAACCAGCTGGGTTACTTCACGTACATGAGCTGCAATATTGGCACAACACAAAAAAAAATGTTACATGTCAAATATGCTTATTGCTCTTACTGATGATTAAAAATACAGGAATCACACGCTTAAAAATTCGATGGATTAAGGAACAAGCATTACTACTGTGTACATCAGTATTATTATCAGTATTAGTATCAGCAATCTTTTATATTTGATATTTTGAAAAAGAACAAGTAGTCTTCTTTCTCTCGAGGGAAGCAGCTAATATTAACTATGGGTTACCTACGCACATGAGCTGCACATTGGCACAACACAAAAAAATGTTACGTGTCAACATGTTTTTTAATGCTCTACTGATGATTAAAATACAGGAATCACATGCTTAAAATTGATGGATTAAGAACAAGTATTACTAAAAGACTTCATAGAAGTCTGTTAATATTAATTTGCGACACATGATACAAAGAAGTCAATCATAACTTCAAATTTTCATTTATTCATTTTCGCCTGTGCAGCAGCCCTTGATACTGTATAAAAGTACTTAATACAAGAAATCCACAAACATTTACAGTTGCAATTATTACAATTGGAAAAGGAGTATATTGTTGACTATGATGTTTGAACATTTTAAATTACATATTTATCAATTCTAATGGGAATTATCTCATTAAGACATGTGTAACTCTTGGTTCTTTGAATGGCTTCTTTAGAGAAGTCCTTTAAAAGCTTGAGAAAAGTATATGAGAATTCATGATTTTCATTGTAGACAAAGAAAAATCTGAGAGCATTAATTGATAATCAAATTACAGTAAACAGTGCGATATTTATTAAGTTTTCGTGTACACGTGGAAACATGAAACAACTTTCAAATATAATCAAAGCAATGAAGAAAACCAATTAAACTGACAATAAAATAATATTGTTATCTGAATGATAACATCAAGTAAAATAATATAATCAGGAACACTTCCAAAACAACGCAATCCCTTACCTGAAACAAGTGAACAATTAAAACAGTCAATAAATTCACAAACACACCAAGATCAACATCAACTACATCAACAAATCCACAGTAATGACAAATAAATATAAACAATGCAGTAGTATACATATATTACTATACAAAAGAGCCACCTTGACAGCTACTGCTTGACCACTGTTGGCAACATAATTGCAGGATAATTCACAAGCACACATTTTGTCGGTGCGTTCATTTACAAATAGCTCATTTATCAATGGCTTGGTCTCAATTTCTTGCAATGGAATTGCCCTGCATGAGGTTTATTTGTTTCTCGACCTGTCAAATTGGTCTCTTCTTATAGTAACCTCCATGTTAGCAAGATCGCATGTAACCTGGGCAATACAAACACATTTGCAGCCTGTGGATGACCGTCGCGGTGTAAGAATCGACCCCTTGTCGCTCCGGAGCCAGTCAGCAGGTAGTCTCTTTCACAGGCAGCCACTGTTGCTAACTTCTCTTCACACTTCAACGATCGCCTGACGCCGTAGAAGCCTCGCAAAGATAAGTATTTTACTGTACATTGCCGTTCAGTAAAAATTATATCGCATCTTCTTGAGTTTCATATTTAATTTCCATTGGATCTTACTCATACTTGATCTGAGATCTGCCTCTACTGTTCTTTAGTTTTACCCTCGACCACTCTTCCCAAAAACTTCTCTCCCAGTGTTTGTCATTTTCTAATTATCTGACTTCTACATAAACCTCTTCTCTTAAGATGACGAAGAGCAACAAGGACACATCTAGTGCCAATATTGATCTTGAGACCAAAATTACGGAGCAATTGAATGAGGCACTGAATAAGGCAGTAACATCGCCTACCTTCTTACGCTCTTTGGCATCTGTGCTTACTGAACTTGTAACAAAGCAATTGGAAGACTCAATAAATTTCAATGCTAATCTTGTGGCATGTTTACAGAAAAATCATTGAACGTGACAGTGAGATTTCAAATCTAAAATCTCACTAGAAGAAAAGACAGACCAGTTCGTGATGTCCCCACGCCGAAACTGCTTGCGGATATTCGGCGTGAAAGAAAATGATAATGAAGACACCGTCAAGCTGATCATCGAAGAAGTCGCCAAAGATAAGTGTTAACTTAACCTTGCAAGATATTGATGAGATTACCGGATAGGTCGTCATACCCGGAAAAACAGGCCAATTATTGTTAAATTTATTAGTTATAGGAACGGAGGAACTGTTTCAGCTCCAAAACGGCTGCTGAAGCATAATTTCGGAATTACGATTCGTAAGGATCTCACGAACTGAGCCTGGCTTTGCTAAGGTTATCGACTGCTCGGCCTCAAGAACGTGTGAACAGAAGACGGCACTATCGTCATCAAACATGGTAACAGTCGTGCCCGTGTGCAAACCAGGGACCAGCTGAGTAGCGTTCGAGCTTAGCGCAGGGAGCGCCCCCACCCATCCACGCGTCCCCACTTACACCCCTTCTACAACCGCTAATTTCGGATATTTCCGAGATTTCTGCTTCCTTCTTTCTGCGAATTTCCCTGCAAACCCCAGTTGTTGAATAATTTACCTTCTCACATCCTGTAAATCTGTCTGATTTACCTGTGGGCATAAGGAACCTTCACCGACGGTACAAGCGCCTGACGCCAGAAAACAAGCCTAATCCTCGCTCCTCTGTTTCGTGTTGCACACCTAAATGCCCAGCCTTCTACCCTCCCATTTCCTCTGATGAAGTAATGAAAAATAATATCTAAACACCGTTTTCAGGAAAACTAAATGCGAACTATTTAAAAAACAGTACAAAATGCTCAGAAATGCCGCAACGCTAGAATAAAATATTACCACACCACGTTCGGCAGAATCCACGACTCGAAAACGATTCAAAAAAAATTGAAAATCTAGGATTAGCAAAAGCTCCCTCCCCAAACTGAAACCAATATGCCCCCTAGACTCTCTAAATCATAGTTTCGTAAGTAACGTTTCTTTATTTGACAGTAATTTGTGAAGAGTCAGTCCTCGCGTTTCTCCAAAACTTAGAAAACAAACTTCAACGACGAATTTTTCTTTTCATCCGTGGAAATATGAGAATATAATAAAATAGTTCGTAGTCCAAATCTAATGCTTCAGGTACCGGACGGCATAAAATGCCAAACTGCTAAAAATAGCCTAGATGTGTGACTTCCATCCTGGGCTATTGCCGAAATAGTACCCTCTTCTCTAATAAGCGGACAATATCCTCTATCTTAAAAAAGCGCGCTCATGCATTCCATTCCCAAGACAGCATCAACCAGAAAACCCATTAATACTGCCCACCAGCATCCTCCCTAACTATTTTTAAAGTACTTGAAAAAGTCGTCCGTAAGCAAACTGAACGCGTCTACAAAAAATCATTTTAAACGATCAGCAATCAGGTTTCCGTTCTGGCAAATAATACCGGGTACTGCGCCATTGAATGTTATTGAAGATGCTAGAACATCTATAAATCACAGTAATATAATTCTCTTTAATTTTTCGATTTCAGCAAAGCGTCTGACTTTATAGATCACGATATGTTACTCGCAAGACTAAAATCATGGATTGCACAGCCTACGCGTACATGGTTTCTAACAATTTAACTTCCCAGAACCCAAAGTGTGGTGTCCGATAGTCGTGCCTAAGGGCCTTGAAACTTAACTGCGGAGTTGCTCAAGGCACTGTGTTAGGACCACTAGCCTTCTTAATCTATGTAAACGCTGTAGGAAATGCACTCTAAATATTGCAGCCATCAAATGTACGCGACTGATCTTTCAGATATACCTGGCGGCCACCCGAATGGACTCTTCTCACTCGCATAAAATTAAAGAAGACGGATAACCTTAAAACAAATGGGAACAGCATTATTAGGCATAATTAAACCAAAATAAATCAGTGCATGATTATCACTTCTGAAAAGCACTGTGAATAAATATTGTCTTCTTTACTCTGCCTAAAATTTATATAAATACACTGTTCTACATTGCGTTCCGGGGTCAAGAACCTAGGTGTATAGTTGACAAATAATCTTTTCAGCTGAAACTCGCAAGTAGATTCAACCTGCCGTGCTTTTGCCGCAATGCATTTGCTGAAACACTATGAACGCTTTTTTTACAATTAGTACACGCGAGATACTCATTAAATCACTAATTATGCCACATTTTTACTATTGCGACTTCCTTCTTGACAAACATGACCTAAATTACAAACGTAAACTTGGCAGCACAGAACGCGTGCGTACGGTTTATTTTTTGATTTAAGAAAATATGACCATATATCAAGCACTTTTTTAATATGCTTGCTCACTGCACTTCATATGCTTGTTTGTGACAAAAACGTTACTCTACCTTCTTACTTTCTTTATAAAATTTTGCACGGTTCTCATGGAACATGTCTAATAAATAATTTCCATCCTGAAATTAAATCGAGCTCGTGGTTCAGCTCTGCTCTGTGTACCACATCACATCACGACTCTTCAGTAAATCTTTCATTATTTCAGCTATCCGAGCCCGGAATAAACTACCAGCGAGTCTAAAATAATCGAATACGTTCCGTAAACTCAAAAAGAATTAAACACTTGGGTGTTTAAACAACACATAGAATGGCATTAATGTCCTCTTCATTCTCCAGACTTTTCCCACTTCCAAGCACCCTGTCACCGCCCCCTCCCCAAACGCCGCACATTCCTCACTCTTTAAATTCAAAATTACACCCCATACCTCATTATTCTATTCTCATTTTCCATTCCATCTCACACCATCTAAATTATTAACAACCACATATTTTTCTGTGTATCCTAATGAAATTATTCAAATAAAATATTTAAAAGTGATTAGCCACACTCCAAATAAAATGCTAAAATACTTATAGCTCTCATTGTATTGGGTTACTATAGTTATCTTAACTAAGTAATATATTGTGACATACCAGACTGTCTCACAATATTTTGATGGGAATTGAGAACAATATTTATTAAATCTATCGTCAAAGGGTAAATGTTGAGGTATAGGTATTCAGGCAGGCGTTCCCAGCAACCAGGAAGCGAAAGTAAATAAACATAGCGCGGCAAGTAACGGCCAGAAGATTGTGATATATAAGAGCATGTAGGATTGCGGTAAACTGGTAATGGGGTATGACGTAGAAGGAAACTCGAGATTGTTTTGTAAAGCAAGAGACAAGAATGTATGAATGTTTTCGATGGTTAAACTTTTTAATATTGGAGAGAGAAGCTTTAGACCATATACCGTACACGTACTACAGAGGTTATTGTGAATGATAGATGCGGAATTTGGTGGAATTTTGCGGGAAATAAGTGAGCAGTGAGTACTTATAAATATTTTGTGGGCGTAATTATATTTGGGACTTTGAATACCCTGCCACCGGGAGTGCGCAAGTCGGATTTGAAGAAAATACGGACGTGAGAGCAAGGAAGAGACGCCCGAGACATGTCTTGTAGTTCAGTGGATGTACTTTATATTTTATCGCGTTAAAAGTTGGAGGAATTTATTAGCAGAAATAGACTTTCATGTATCGTGGATTAAGTAAAACGTGACAGTCTTGGAGTTAATGCCCATCCGTGGCAAAGAATAGGGAAGTAAGTGAAACAATTATTAAGTTGAGGAGGACATCGACCCGGCAGCGGAGAGTTGAGGAGAACAAGATACAAGAGAGAAGATTGGTAGGAGCGGTGGATACTTCCTGGCCTCGTCGTCCAAGAGCGCATGGATATCTAAAATAGTAAGAATAATTATAGACACTTTTTACGATCGGTCATGACCAAGATGACATTTCATGTTGAAAAGCAATTAATCGATATACAAATTTATAACATTCACATTCTGAAAGAAAAGCTGATTATAATTTCTTTAGCATCTTCGCAATCCACAGTTTAATAATTTCTTTAAGAAACAAATTTCAGATTCTCGCTTCTTCCATATGGAGAGCGGATCGCGATATCGTTAGGAAAAAGTAAGCACCGGCGACGTGATTATTTTCGTAAGAACCCAACCGGCAGAGCTTAGGAGGATAATTATTTCCTTAGATGTGTTTGCAGGAATTGAAAATCGCAACCCTTTCCAAAAAAATACGATAAAATCTGGAAACCGGTAGCAGAAACAGTTTGTTAGAAACGGAATACGTTTCAATATTGACCTTAAGAATAATTACAATTGATGTTTCTATCCTATTGTACTGACATTGTTTCTTAATGCTGTCAATATATTTTAAATTACTGGTACTATTAACTTAGAGCCTATTGTGTTTCTCTGGTGTTACAAATGTCTGTATATTTTTTGTAAAGTGCTAATGTATACCACACGTAGAATTTCTGTACCGCTTCTGGAAAAATTTTACTTTTCCACCTGCTTCTTCCTCCCTATTCTTCGTTTTTGTTCCTTCCCCTTTCCTTCTGCAGACGTTCTCATCATGTCTTTACGATCCTTTCCTAAAACGCCTCTTCTCTTCAATTTCTTCTACCAATATGCACACCATATTCTTCTATATTAATTGTTCGGTTATAGTTTTTCATCCTGTTTCAGATTTTTCTGAATCAGGATGGCGGGTTTCCTCTGAGGTTTACTCCAATTACATAACGTACGCCGATGTCTTTGCTTGCACTCCCAGTCACATGTACAGATTGTAGTTTTTAGTCTCTCCCCTTTAGCCCTCCTTTCTTCTTTCTCGTTCGTATTTTCTACTTCATTTTCTAGCTTCGATTCTCTTCATTTTTCTCTTCTTCCATTTCATATTGTTGATGTTCGGCCCTAAGTAGTCATCCTGATTGAAGGTATCTGGGTTTACTCAATCGCTTAAGTCGTTTGTCGGGACGGTCCCTAGTTTTGCACTCCCAGATGTAAATGTACAGATTTCCTTCCTCTATATGTTACTACCCTGCATCAATGTAGATTCTATAGTTTGGCGGAAGAGTAAGATACTATGGCCTGATCCCCGCCATTAATGAAAACATTATTATAAATTAATATTTGTAATAAGGCGTCCCTAAAAATTATAACATTAAAAGTATCAAAACGTTTTGGGAAGCATTCTTCCTTGTAAGGTAAGGTACTTATTGATTTTGGAGCCAAGCTTATTATTGAACTTGAACAGCTTGACTTAGGCTGTCCTGCACCACATCGAATTCATTATGAGAAATAAGAGAGGATTAAGATATCAATTGCAGACATTCCTCGTCTCAAAGTGCAGTACTGTACTCTGAGCAAAATGTCATTGTAGCTAAGCATCATGTGTTACACTACTGCCAATAATACTCTGCAATAGCTCACAGATATGTTGCGCTCACTTGCATTCAGCACACTCTAGTGCTGCTTACTTGTGCCTTAATCTATGCGTCCCAATTCTATAATGCAGAGTTCTGTCCAATGAACATAACTGTGGTGCTGGAAAATATAAATTTTCAGTATTACATTGTATAGCAAAGTGATTATGTGAAATGCAGAGAAAAGATCAAATCTCTTGAGATTCCACCTCAGGGCAAATACATTATAACATACATTCGCTGAAAATGTGACATAGGGTTATCTAGTGCCGTTTCTTTGAATATGAGCTGCGGAGAGTAGAGGTAAGTCGTCAGACCTTAAATTCACAATTTTTCCCAGCATTGAAACTGTCTTTCTTTTGCTCTCCAGTGCTGTTGTTGAACGGCCACTTCAAGAAAGTGTGTCTCTTTGCCGGAGGAGTTAAATCAATTAATACTATCCGAGGCAGAATGTCAAATCGAGGATTTAGTGCCTTACACCACTCTACCTTTAAGCAGCTCATATTGAGAGAATTTTATCATTAAGCAAAAATATAGGCCTATATTTCACTTGGTTTACTTTCGTTCTACAATTTAGTGAGAAGAGAAAGAATGAGATTGTGCCAGAAAACGACTAACTGCTGGGCTCTAATAAGGGAAAAGGAGATAAATCCGTTGTTAAATTTAGAAAAATCCTTTTACAAGCAGTGCAGCCATAACTCATGTTTTGTTGGTTCTTCATAACGGAAAATCGATTGAAAAGTAGAACTTCCTTCTGTCCATCTGTAATAACTCCTAACGCCTAAAACTGTTAAGCCGAATTTCTTAAAAACTGACGATATTCTCAATCATCTGGAATGAACTCGTGGCTGTAAAGTTTCCTATGATACAGATTTTAGAGACTCCGCTATGAAAGGTCAAACACATTATCAAAATTTTTCAAAACGCTCCATATTTTTGACCAAGCATTTTGTCCCTTATAGTGTGGGAATAACGCTGGTGAGAACTGTAGTCTCATGCACCTGTTGAGAGAACAGTTTTTATAATTAAAAAGTTATATTTTTGGGAGCGTCTTCTAATATTAAAAAAAGATTTTTCCTGAATGAAACCATCTTTAAAAGACGGATCTTTTAAATAAGTCGATGTTCAAAATTTCGGTAATATGAGTAGCTTTTTGTAATTGCGAAACATTGAAATATTTTTTCTTTAAATTTTCCCCTAATACATAAAAAGGTACGGGAAAAAATTTAGTGCTAATCCCATTTTCGGCAAACTTTTCGTTTGAAATTGCAAATGTTACCATTTCAAAACTACAAAAATTAGAGATAGCTAGGAGGATAACCTGGTGGGAGGCTTTGATTGGGGCAAATCCCGCTGAATGCCGATCGGCGCTTGATTGTTTCAGCCAGAGCGGGAAGATCACAAATAACTCCTGTTTAAAGGGCTCCAAACATACCACATGTTCGGGACTAATGACCATAGGAGTAGGGGCACACAGAATCACTATTAATCATTCTATCAACCTATCAGTGCGTCTGTGGACAACCCTAGCACCTAAACCGTTCAGCCGATTTTCTTCAAAATTGATATGTCCTGATCGAGCTGAACGGAATTGAGCACTTTGGTAGTTTTGACGAATATTATGATTGCTTGTGGTTCTTGCATGAATTAGAATTTTCCTTTTAGTGCCTCTCTCCGTTCGATCCTTCATGGCTCTGTGTGTGTGTAGTAGTATGAGCCGGAAGTTAACTCTGAGGAACTGAGGTCAAGACTGGAATGTTTCAATTTGATATGAATTATTTGGCAATGCTCAGAGAAGAGTTCTATGCAATCTATTAAGCTTTCATGTCCTTTACAAATTTATCAGATGAAGTAAATCAGTTTAACATTGCGTAAGTTGCACCACATTTTTAGTTTAGTTGGGAAATGGTGTAAATAAATCCACAGATGATGATTCTCTTTTTAGTGATTTGGCCTAACATTGTTTGATGAACATTGTATATTCAGACTAGTTTCAGCTTACTTCCCTCTCACCTGCCCCTGCTAAACGTGAGTGATTGTTAGAGGAATGTTGGCCCTTTGGCCGGAAGAAGGATTCCTCTTCGACACTGTGTTCAGAATGCAAATTCCTTTCTTGGACTACACAGACTAAGTATTTTTTACTGCAGGAGGTAGTGGTCACTGTTATCAAAGCATACTTGAATGATTGAGCAGGAGTTTTCTTACTGGTGATAAATAATGTTTGGAGAAAATTAGGTGAATTCAATAATTCCACTTATGTATTCAGACATTCTTTTTGAGTTATCACGAAGATGATTTCTCTTTAGAAAGAATTTAACCTTCAAGTTACTGAAAATCCACATTATCAAATTCTATAGATATTGGTACAACATGGACACTAATTTCATATATTATTTTATATATGAAAATGTTCCAAGGCATCAAAATTTATGATATTAAGGTTTGATAGCATTTGTAATAAACATTAGTATGCTATCTGCCTTTCCTTCCAAATAATCTTGTAACACTTTGATTAGATAAGAAGACCTTAGACTTCATCCATAAAAGTAGCAGTACATAATTACAACACGCATGTCAAAAATCACTTGTGTAACAAAAATCAACTAATATGTATTAGCAGATTTTAAATAGCTCTCTTTTTGTTGGAATTTGATACTAAACTATACAGACATTAATTAAAGTCTTTGTGTAAGAAACTAAAAATCTCAAATGGTAAATTTTTCTTCTAATACATCAGATGTAAAACGATGTCACTTAACATATTTTCAGATATTAATGAAGAATAGCACGAAAGTGACTTAATTTCACCGGGCTTAGAAGTACGACTCATGATATCTCTCTCAATCCTCTCCTGTACTCCCTCCTTCCTCTCCTCTATCCCCTCCTCTCTCCTACCGCCTCTCCCCCCCTCCGCCTCTCCCTCCCCTCCCCCTCCCTCTCTTACACCCTTCCCCCATCTCCCCCTCTCTCCCTCTCCCCCTCTCCCCCTCCCTCTCTCTCCCCGTCCCCTTCTCCCGTTCCCCTCCCCGCCTCTCTCTCTCTTCTCCATCTCTTTCCCTCTATCCCCTCTCCCCCTCTCTCCCTCTCTCCCCTCTCTCTCTGTATCTCTCTTCTCTCCCTCTCTCTCTCTCTCTCTTTCTCTCATATCTCCATTACTTCCCCATAAAAGAAACTTTTTAGAAATAATTCACATTAAATTCTACTATTATTGTCCACTTTTCAAAATATAGAAAATAAAATTCAACAAACATTTTAAAATACCATTGCACCAAACACATTTTGTAGTAACTCTATATTTTGACAAACAAGATCATTACCTGGAACATATTACATCTTTCTTCTTCTTCTGTTGCCTTCCTCCTCCTATTTGAATGCGATCATAGGTTCTCAACATCTATACAGAATAATATCCTATTATTCCTGATAAGCAAGAAAAATATTAATGTAGTTATAGTGATTCACAATACACATTGCAAAAACTGGGACCTTCAGCTATTTTCCATAATAAAATTATCACCAACAATTATCAACATCATTGATAAATTGGGTTAAGGTAACCAAAATTGTATGTTTTGCAGAGAAAATGTACACAAATCAGAGTTTTTCACAAGCTTGGTTTCAGGGAGGCACCAGCCAAAATTCATGAAAGAGATCGCTGTCATGTCTCTTGTTATTGAAATCATTTGGTAGAAAGACCTACTTCTTTTACATTAAAGATCACTTATCTCAATTTTGTCCACTATGTCATATCATTATTTACCCTGAATGCCTTGTTGTAGAAGATGATGTTATAGAAGTTACATAAACGCTTTTAATGCAAAAGGTAAATGTTACAATTAAAAAAAAAGACAAACATTGCAATACAAACGGAGATAGTGTGCAATGGATAACAAATAAATTGTTACAATACAAATCACGGCATGTTTGTCTCAACATCAATAATGTGATTCGCAAGTCTTGTAAGAATGAAATATGGTGAGGTTTATTGAAGCATTTAGCCAGGAATGCATGCATTCTTAAAATAGAGAATAACTTTCCTTGTCTCTATCAAGAAACAAAGATACATTTGAGTTATTATAACACGTGTATAGTAGTATTATAGTATTCTCGTGTATATAGTATATAACTCGCGTATAGTAGTAATAGTAGTATTAACAATGTAGTAGTAGTATAACGTAGTAGTAAATGTAGTATTATAACAATAAGTTAATTAGATTTGAACTACATGTAATTACTACAGCTTCAAATAGATGTTTTTAATATTTTTTAAACTGAAGTGTTTTACTACACATTAACCAATTTTTCAAGTTTTCAGCATGAAAACCGCAAATTACAACACATTATCAGTTCACGTTCTTGCAATATGCAAATAGAATGTGCAATCAGGAGCTAATTTTTCAACCAATACAGTTAATGTTTTCTCTTGCATATAAAGGTCATTTATTTAAAAAGAATTATATTATTGTACTTTATTTTAAATTTTAAATTTATGTAACTTGATCTTATTAGCAGGTTACATTCATAACCATATTTCTAAAAGAAATGCAGCTCTTGCTGATTGTGGTTCAGTATCTTTTGTGAGAAGTGTTTCCTTCAACTGAAGTCAGAAGTTATTTAGGTAAGTTTCCACACATTCAATTGTGTGACATTGCGCAGTGTATCTGAATATTGCCTGTGTGCAACGAATGCACAGTATGTTTTAATATTGTCAACAATACTACGTATGTAATTGTCAAATTTCTACAGAGAGATAATAGTTATAGATATAAGGAATAAGGTTTGTTTTGGAGTACTTTATGATATTATATGCAATGGACATCTTTCAAACCTGTCTAAAACAGCCCTGGAATTTTTTAATTTCATTAAATTAATCAACAGCTACACACTGAATGTGTTTATTTCAACAATAACGTCTGTCATTTTTTATTGATTTCTCATGAGCATCAAGCATTGCATAAGCATAAGCCTTTTATAGTCCAAGAGACCGTAAATAGTACAATATCAGATGTTTCAAATTGGTTCCGAAATAACAAATTAATAGTAAACGAAAAGAAAACGGTTTTAATGCAGCTTTCCATTTCAAATAAACAATTCTGTGCTCCATTGAAATGAACAGTACCATTGACTGATGTTAAGGCAACAAAATTTTAGGTCTCTCAATTCAGTCAAACCTTAAAATGAACGTCCATTTAAATGAATTGAACACAAAATTAAGTTCATTATGCTACGCGTTCAGAATTCTTGCAAATTCAGTCAGCCTTCATACTGCTCGTTGTGTATACTTCGCGAATGTTCATTCCCGCCTGAGATATGGCATAATATTCTGGGGAATTACATCTTATAGCTCCCTGACTTTTAGATTACAAAAACGAATAGTACGAATAATAACCAAATCCCACCCACGTGATTCATGTAAGCCTCTCTTCATTAATCTAGGAATTCTACCATTACTGTGTCTTTTTAAGGCTGAATCAGTGGTTTTGTAAAAATGACATGCTCATGTATGGAATATATTTTCAGAAATGTCAGTTCATTACTATAACACTGACGTAGAAATCATATTCATCAGGTGACAGTATCAACAGCTCATTACAAAAATTCACATACAATACATGTACATTATTTTACAACACTTTGCCAGATGACATTAAACGATTAAATTCAATAGAAAAGTTTAAATCCCAAGTGAAATCGATTCTGCTGCATAACTGTTTCTATACAATTAGAGACTATACTGAGCATCACAAGAAAAGCAACATTAATTTTAACAATGATACATAATGCATTATTTACCATTTGGACTGTATAAATGAGTATAAACAACCTGTAAATAACTATTGTACTACAGCTTCTGGGTCAATGACTTCATCTCGACTGTGGTTTTTCGTCTGGTTTCTGATCCATTGAGCAAATGCTGAGATGGCCCCTTGTTTTGCTTCTGGACATAAATGTAACTTCATTTTCTGTGCACGTCTTCTAGAATTCAGCGGGAAATACAATTATTCAAATTATCGTTTCCATGTTGTCGCGGCAGGAAGTAATAAGAGCTAAAATTTATTGCTTATTTATCCTTGAAAATAGATTTTACTACATGGGAGTTTTTGTTTTTTTTCTCCCTTTCAAAATTCGAAATTTAAGTAGTATATGACGTAGTGTAGGGATCACAGAATTTTGAAAATGTGCCACAATCTACTTTTCCCATAACACGCCATACGTAGTTTTAACTGTATTTTGACATAAAATAAATAAATAAATAAATAGATGTATGAAAACATTGCAATTGGCTAAAATATGGGAGTGCATATTCATAATGATTTAGAATGAACTTAAATTTGTTTGTATAAGATATTGAATAGGAAAATGTGTGTTGATTGTGAAGGCAGAATCTCATTTACACGATTTTTGTGCATTTGATCAAAAAATGTAGACACACTGATTAAAAATGTTTTTCCTTGTGAGCAATTTTAACTACAACAAATGAGTATCTATGTGGATCCTGTAAATTTAAAGATGATGCATATGGTGCTTGGTGAAATTAAAACATATTTTTCATTAGACATTATTCTTCAACATGTTTAATGCATGTACTCCAGTGTTGAATTTTTTAATTCTATTAAAACATGTCGGATAACATTTAATAGGCTATAGTTAAAGGTAGGAGACCCTGTTCTTTAACTGAGAAATCTTGATGTGCTATGGTTATGCAATGGTGCGTGACTGATAGTAAAGGAACTAAAAATAATTTTATTTAATGAATATAAACTAGTTTTGAAAGCAGCAATCAGTATGATGACCATGATATTATACCAATATGATACCATTTTACCTACTGGATATCAATTTCAAAATAACACACAACATTTCCATTAAAACTTTCATTTGAAATTACAATAAATAAATAAATCACGTAGTGGAATAGGCAGTACTTTGCACATGAACAACTACATGCAGGTCTGTTTAGAATAAAATCGATTATTTATTTTGCTACTTAGAAATACATGGAACACTCCGTGGTAGCGTTTTCTAAGAAATTACTAAAAATACACAAAACAAACATCAAACAACATTAAAATATTAACATGTTACCAAATACAATTTTACAAAATTAATCTATTAATCTATTAACCATAAGAACCAATCTTAAGAATCTCCAGTAATAATAATTTGTTTATTTAATGTTCTGTGAAGAAAAGCTGCTAATACAGTTTCGAGCTACAAAGTTATGTTGTTTACTCCCACAAACGCATGGGAACAAAAGTACATTGTTTCTCTGGAAGTGCAAACCTAGTGGCTGTATCAAAGGGTGTATGGGTCTAATGAATTACATGACTAGCTGCCAAATTCTGGGTTGTACATGATTACTGTATAATTCAATATTAGCTACAGAATGCTGAAGCAATTTTTGGTAGAATTGAACTATACTCAAAACATTTGTTTGAAGCCATAATACAATAAATCTTTTAAAACACAGAAATTACAGCGAAACGTTATTAACTTATCAAAAAGAAAATCAGTAAAGAATGAAAATAAGAGTAATAGTAATCAGGTGGATGAGACACTTACATTTTGCTTCTTCGAAATCAGAATCCCTAGAAAACAAAAGAAATTTTTATTATACATTGAACCAAAATAAATTTTTATTAATCAGTCATTTAGGAAGGAGGGAATGGCAAATCTACGAATGCCATAACGCTAATCGAAGTAGAAAAAGAAAAAGAAGAATCAGTTAATCCAAATTACAATACATACTTTGGACTTGTAGGTAAATTGACACTTTCATGTTCTTGCAAGCTTGTGCCTTTCATAGCATATTTCTGGAAAGAAAAAGGGGGAAATTATGAGAATACTACCACAATTAAAACAAAGGGGAAGAAAAACTTGTGAAGAGGGGGATGGAGGGGAGAGAGAAGGGAGGAGGAAAGAATGACTCTATGGTGCTAGTATATTTACAAATATGAAGAATCTGTATAATTGGAAATAAAGAGATGGTGATCAATGCCATATCAAAGAGAGGTAGTCTGAATATTTAATTGCATCTTTAGTAGATTAATTCCTACACTATATTCTCTCAATATTTTTTGACCTGTGCTGGTCAGGAATAGGTAACAACGTAGATTTTTAAAGTCTCGCTTTATTGTAAGTGCACTTTTTAAAATTATGTATTAAAAATATAAAACCATTTGAGAGTTGAAATGTTTCTTCAAACTCCAAAACCAAAGCGTACACAAAAATATTTGATTAACAGACATCATTGGAAAAATTTACATCCCTTGATTTAAAATAGACATAAAACAATGAAACATACAAAATTTTCTCCCCAAAAGTTTAGCTGCTGGTGCCTGTTAATCAATGAAACTGTCAAATAAGTAACCAAAAAACGTCAAAAAAAAAAGAAAGTACCTATAACAAACTTCTTAATAATGGTTCGAAGCAAAGACAAGAATACATATATTTCTACCCACAATATACACAAACAATTTACTCTGGTTTTCCTTTCTTTTAGAAGTAGAGTTCTTTTTAGGCTTATTGGACTCTTCACAGGAAATATCTTTTTCGTTCAATATTTTATCTTCTAATATCAGTATTTTATCCTTTATCTCTTGCTCGAAAGTACTAAAGGAGCAACAGAGTACAAACAAAATTACAAGAGGTACAAGGGTTATCATTTGAATTTCATATATACACACATGGACAAATTATTAGCAAAATCATTCCTTAAACTCTAAATTATAACTTTAAGGGGCAAAGCGTACTAGTTGGTTGAGGTAAAAATCATTACATTTATATAATACATTGTGTGCACAGTCAAAAATGCAGTCCTGTATTAAAAAATGTTCATTCAAGTAAATATATGG
Organism: Teleogryllus oceanicus; assembly: GCA_964035755.1. Taxonomy (NCBI): domain Eukaryota; kingdom Metazoa; phylum Arthropoda; class Insecta; order Orthoptera; family Gryllidae; genus Teleogryllus; species Teleogryllus oceanicus. Next base: position 15,362,503 of record CAXIVR010000002.1, read on the forward strand.
GTTCCATAACACATATCCACTGTAATAACAATCATGACATTTTAGCAATATTTTTCTTGTAGGCGTCGTTTAATGGCGTAATTATTTTTCTCAGCGCAATGCAATTCATCAATCTCAGTTCCAGATCAAGGTCACGTTCCAAATCTGCCCCATCTGTGAAAGAAGAGTGGAAGCACATGGGGTGGCTAGCAGGTATCCGAATTGTTCACAGTACGAGACTGTGTATAATAAAAATTGGCAAGGCAACATACGTGTCTCTACAAAACATGCCAGAGTTGAAGTAAACATCATCAACTCCTGTCCTACGCAGTCTCCAGCCAATAATCTATCCCTTTCACCTGCCACCTTTTTCTTCCTTTTCTCCACGCTCTCTCCACTCTGCTCCCATTTCTACACGCCCTTCATTAAAAATGGTATTACATTGCATGTACAGGCCTCTAACAAACAGAGTTGCAGATTAAATTTTGTTCTTTGAAAAACTAGGGATAAAACTAAAGCAAGTATGCAATCGCTCTTTTGAATCCATCGTTGTATGCAGAGATTGCAGAGATTTTAACATTGATTTTAATGTTGAATCATGCAAGAAAGTGCAGTTTTCTAATTTCATTAACACCTTTCTGCTTAGATATTACAATAAATGTGCCTATACACTGCACTAACTCAAAGGCAATCAATCAAATATAATTCTCCAAACTACTACTTTATATGAAATTGAAACAAAAGATTTACGATACACCGACCACAATGCACAAATCCCTACCATTAAAAGAAATGCAATATCTGACTCAATAAATAATCCATATCTGAGACTGTATAAATGAGTATAAACAACCTGTAACAACTATTGTACTACAGCTTCCGGGTCAATGACCCCCATCTCGATCAGGGTTTTTGTCCAGTTTCCCTGATCCATTGAGCAAATGGATCAGGGAAGGATGTGATCCTTACAATGGATCAGGGAAGTAAATAAATAAATAAATAAGTATTTTAAGTAAGTACACACTGTTTATATGTTGTTCAGGTCCCTTGTTTTGCTTCTGGACATAAATGTAACTTCATTTTCTGGCTCGTCTTCTAGAATTCAGTGGGAAATACAATTATTCAAATTATCGTTTCCATGTTGTCGCGGTAGGAAGTATTATTCCGAAGCACAACATGATAAGAGCCAAAATTTATTGCTTATTTATTCTTAAAAATAGATTTTATTACATGGGAGTTTTTGTTTTTTTTCTCATTTTCAAAATTCAAAATTTAAGTAGTATATGACTTAGTGTAGGGATCAAAGAATTTTGAAAATGTGCACACAATTCACTTTTCCCCATAGCACGTCATACGCAGTTTTTAACTGTTTTTTTTTGACGTAAAATAAATAAAATAAATAAATAATTAAATAAATAAGTATTTTGGGCGGCACATTGTAATTTGTTTATATGTTGTTCAGTTGTAAAGTTACCGCCCAAGTTAATGTCATTCTGCCCTCCTATAATAATGACTGTGTCCTGATTGGTCAGAGTCTTCGTGTGATGTGTACAACTCTTCAGTCACTTCTGCAAACTTCCCGTTAGGTTTAAAAATAGATGAGACTGAAAAATTGGAGGGTAACTTCCTACTGAGAATGGAGGGCAGATGGCGGCCATGACTGTCAGCTGTGCCATACCTGTTTTTTAGGCTCAGTAGGAATAGTCTTTGTTTCTCAAGTGAGCTTTAGATGCGCAGCTTCTTTATGTTTTGCTTTGACATCGCTCAGCCTGTTTGCGTTGGTTTGTGCATGAACTTGTCGAAGGGTGGTGAGGATCAGGAAGAATATCAAAATTCTATTTCAAAATTTAAAATATTAAATTTGTTTTGAGTTGTGACTGAATTTGTTGTGTTTTTGTACAGTTTACGTGGTGCATGGTTGGTACTATTCGTATGTTGCTGACTTGTACCCAACTGTCTGTGTAGAGAACGACCTCTTCCAACCTTCGGATATGTTGATCTAAATTATTTTTTACGTGTGTGAAGGCTTTCAGAAGGTCGGCTTTAAGAGTGTAGAGAGTAAAAAGAGTAGATAGAGCAGTAGCCATGTCACGATTGCGTTTTAATGTACGTGATAGAAATTGGAATAAATACAAGAAAACCCAGATAAGAGCAACAAGAACCTAGCTTTACATGTTAAAAGTGTAAAATTGATGTGTATTCTAGTAAATTAAAAGTAAGATTCAATATAAAAACAAGAAGGTATGCTACCACAAAATCTATTGAAACTAGAACTTACGAAAGTTGGCAATGTGCTGGCTGCAGGATTTGGTCCACTTAACTGTTTAATACAATCAGTAGATTATACTTACCGTAATTAGATAATAGATATTATGAAAGTTTGTTCGATATATAGAATAAGATTTGAAACACAAATTCAAACTATTTGATACACTGTCCTCGTAACGTTCAAAACAACGGAATCGTCTCTTGTCACAGAAAATACAATAAATCTTTCAGGAAATTAATTCGCACAGTGATTTAATATTGGAAAATAAACTGAGCTGTGAATATGTTTCGTTTCGAGCTGCGAATATGAAGTTCGTTGAGGTTTCAATGTCCGTTTAAAATTCGTAATGTTTGTTTGTCTGGGTTATAGGAAAAAAATCGGTTGGAATTATATTTTCAGCTAACCTGCAGCAAGTAATAAACACACTTAAAACACATTAGGCACAGACATATCGCTAAAAATGGTAGATTATCACAAAATAGCATGAGCACAACCAGATGCGTCCGTCTCGTAAGAAGGTGTCAACTCTGTTTTTTCTAAACTTGAAACATTGAATAATATTTTGGGGAAATGCCCTTGAAAGATCTTGCACATTTTTATCCAAAAAAGAATAAGTTAAGTAGGAGTAACTGGGCCCACGGGCTCAATAGGCCATAGGTTTTTTTCGGAAACTTGTAACAGGAATTTCACATTAAGCAATGGGCAGCATTGACGGACAATGATGTCTTCCTTAAAAAATATGCCTCAAGTGCTTGAGTGTTGTGGCTTTCACGTACATATTTTTTTAATTTTGTAGTGGAAGGTGTTCATAAAAACGTGATGTCATCTTGAGTTTATGAAATATATACAGATTTGCTGGAAGCGTTATCAATATTATAGTTAACTCAGAATATATTAGAAGCATAATAGAGCCCTGAAATGTCACTACCAGAACCTGTTCTTTTTTAAGTTATAAGCTTGAGTGGATGGTCCAGTTACTCAAAAATTTAAAATGGTGTAAGTAGGCCTGGTGCTTGAATGTCTTCGACTCAGTTACCAGCACATTACAACTATAATTATTGTTAAACATTTTAAAGAAAATAAGAAACCTTAAGTAGCTGGTAAAACGCGTAAAAGACGTGTGACAAACAGTGAGATTATTACATGGAAAAAATATTTATTAATGAAACAAGAGAAAGCTAACAGGAAGAATGTCAAACAGAAAAGTTGACATGTGTACAAGTGTCTGTTTGATTGGTTTACTTTCGTTTGAAGGCTAGTCCACGTGTTCTGCCATGCTCTATGGATGCACTTTAAAGCAGCATTTCTTGCATTTTGCGGGCGTACTTCCATTTTGATTTCTGATTACTTGTTTGCGGCATTTCTTGCTGCAGAATACGCTTTTTCATTGCCTGAGATTCCTGAGTGCTAAGGGCTCCAGATGAACGTAAGTGATGCTCGCTGTTTTAACTCGCAGATACTATAGAAGTGTCCATTTTCAGTGGTACCGCGTGCAGTGCCCATTCAAGGCGCAGGGCGTTTGGAGTGAGTTCTGTGTATGATAATTTTTGTACCAGGGAGTTTGCCAGATTCGCAAAGCTTGTAATATTGCGAACAATTCAGCTGTGTACACTCTCACTTCTGGTGGAAATGTCCATGTTTCTGATGTGTCGTCAGTCACAAATGCACTTTCAACTCCATGTTTGTTTTTTGATCCATCGGTGTAGATAAATGTGATATGCCATGTACTCTTCGCCAGAGCCCGATCTGCATATCATCACCTAACCTCTAAAGACTTAACTTAAGTACTTACAGCCCGCAAAAGCACAGGGGTGGCTATTTCGTGTGCTGCCCCATCTTCCAGTTGTCAGTTGGTTTGCCGATCCCTCTCCCGGAAGTCAGGGGCACAAGTCACCTCCCAGCTTTCAGAGGGAAAAATAGGCATACGATTTGGGGAGTTGCCTTATAGCCGACACTCAAAACTACGTTTGCGCGTCCCCCACGTGCCGTTGCTGTTCTCTCCGTCCACGGACAGCTACTCCTAATAATCGCCTTTACGATAAGGGAGATCCTGGCGATATTCTACAAAAATAACCGGAAACGATACGGGATTATTATTATTATTATTATTATTATTATTATTATTATTATTATTATTATTATTATTATTATTATTATTATTATTATTATTATTATTATTATGGGTTGTAGAACTGGTCAGTGCTGTGTACTTGTGTCTGCGTGTGCCCTGCAATTTTAGAAATTCTATGGGTGCAACCTGACAATTAATGCAAGGTACGTGGACTCGATCACATTTAGCGCATAGACTCAACAGATATAAGTGCGGACCCCGGCGACACACCGCCGATGTAATATCGCGGGAATACGCAACGTCCTTGAGGCAGACCTTAAAGCAGTCCTTCAGGCCACCGTCTTGTATTTATCTTCTCCGTGACGATGCCGGCGATAATTTAGCGGTGAACCCCTTAAAGGACGAAGCGCGCAGCGTCAAGCGACCAGGCTGTGAACGAGCGCGAGAGCGCACATGTCGCGGCGGAATACAATTTGGAGCGAGGGGAACAAACCCTAAAGACTTGTCGCCCCCAGCCCACGCTAGAGCAGCGAAGTAAAAAAGGGAGGTTTCCTGTGCTTGCAGGCTAGTAAAAGGGATGGAGACGCGGTAAACACCGTGATGCCTCCTTCCAACTGGAGGAAATGCTGAGAGCACACTGGAGCTGAGAAGCGAGAGGAAACAAGTGAACATGATGCCCCCGCCTACACAGAAGATGGGGTAGTGCTGAAGCCGCCGTCGGTTCCCAGGTGACCGCTAAAAATTCGCAGAAAATGTTCGCCAGGAAACCGAGGGACAAGAGAAAGGAGACTGGATTCTGATAAAAAAACGACGAAAGGGCCCTCTAAAGGTAACAACGGAAAACGGCGCGCTAAAATAAAACAAAAAACCCCGACCAAGCTAGGAGAAAGGGAAGCAAGAACCACCCTGAAGTGATAATTGGTCGAGCTGGCTGAGGGAGGCAAACGCCGCAGTTGTTCCCCACCTGAAAAGAGAAAATAAACTCAGAGAGCACGTGCAAACCCAGATCTGAGTAACCCAACAGACCGATGGGGCATGGGTCATCGAATTGGGTAAAGATGTCAAAGCGGAAAAGAATTTTAGAAAGCGCTGACGACTGCACTCGGGAAACTGATCGGTGAGGAGCGGCGTGCCGTGAATCATCTCTAGAAAATCGGGATTTTGACGTCCTCATAACAAAAGAAGTAGAGAACGCAGTAAGATATGTGATCCTGCAGTTGAAAAGGGAAGCCCTCGTCTCCTTTTCGAAGGATAACACCAAACAGCAGAAGTACGCTGTTGTAACTTGATGAGACACGGATGCCAAACCGTCCTAAAGACTGGGAGATTATTGTGAGATGGATCATTTGCTGCAGGCAACAACAACTGGCGGTTACTCGCTGCTACCGATTCCCGGTATGCCCATATCGCCCGAGAGTTAATAGGCAGGCACCAATAGAAAAGCAGTATTTGCTATGATATGGCAAAAAGACCGAAAGCAGCAGGATCAAAACGCCGCAGCGAAGTGCACACTATGTGCAAGTCAGTCAACCAGATCATTCGCATCGCACAGGTCTCCGGAGCCCGCGCAGCTTTCTTAGGACGCCTTACAAGACAAAGTGGATTCAAAGAATAAAATGGTTCGGGTTCTGGCAGATACTTTACACCGAAGCAAGGCGATAAATGACCTCCGGCAAATTGCTTTCGAGAAAAGCGTCGACGTTGTGCTGATCAGTGAGCAATACAACACGGGACGAGCGACAATGGACAACCGACACCCTTAGCACCACAGCAACTTGCAAAACTGAACCCGCAGCACGACCGTGGAAGGCAGGAAACCGGGGCAGACTACGTTTGAATAAGATGCACCGGGAGCGGTAGCTCAGTTCATCAACTGATTTCACTGCTGCGCCTCACTAGGTTTTCAGCTAGGTCGAATCTTAGTCGCTGTCTGGAAGAGAATTCTAGCGGTCGGCTGCTCTGATTGGTAGTTTTCCGTGGTTTCTTTGATCACCGACGAATGCTGAGCAATAATTCATTAAACGGAGCCACGTACCGCGCGCCATCTGGTTTTCCTTCCAGTCCTCCTCTCCCTTACACAGTCACTTACACTAAAAATGCAACATACCACATATTCCAAGAAGAGACTGGTTGGCTTAGAGCTTGTCCTGCTGGGCATGCCCCAGCTGGTGGGAGTCCTGGTTAGGGGAGCTAGTAGCCGACGGTAGGTCGGCGCGATCTCGTTATCCAGCGGGAAGTCTACAGCCGTCCTCGAGAAAAAACATGCAGCATACTAACGGGACTATTGATCAGCAGTGACGCGCCGGAAACACGAAAAAATCACCAATCAATCAATCAATAAGATGCAAGGTATGACTTTCGTTTCAGCTGCTAATTCACCCTAAACCAATGGATCAAGGACTTGAAAAAACCTTCACCACCTTGGAAGATACCTTACTGACCATGAAGGCGAAGTCCTAGACCTAGATTTCAACGTCAAGGTTGTGGAGTGGGGAGCGCCCTACACAAATACCGAGGATGAGTGAAACTAATCCTCGAAATGGCAATGCAAATAAGAAACAAACCGACATTCACGAGGCCGGACTGCACAGGGACCATCCCAGACATCTCACTGGAGACAGGAAAACCGTCCGCAAAATTCGAAGACTGGAGACTCGTCGACGACAACACCGGAAGTGACCATCAATACATAATGTTCTCGCTTACGACAAGCAGCACCCGGACATACCCCACGACGCGCAAAACCTGGAACACCGACAAAATCGACGAGACAACTTTAAAACGGAAATCGACAAGACAAAAGACGCAATTAGAAGAAGGAATAACCAGACCGACGACAGCAACTCGGACGTTATTGGACAGAACGATTGAGGATCATGGTTGTTATGTAACGCCTCGGATGCCCTACAAAACAAACCTCCTTAACTCCAAGGCCCGTGTATTGGTGAGACCGTGAGATAGCGGACCTGTGGAGGGAATACCTTCGACTCAAACGCCAAGACCGTGGCTACAAGCAGGCGATGAAGAACCTAAGAAAGGCGATTGCTGAAAGCGAAGCCGAAAAATGAGGGCAGGCTACTTCAGGACGTGGATGAAGACCCTTGGGGACATTCAAATTAGTAACCAAGAAACTAGAAGCGTGCACTTCGCCGGAGACCATGGACACAATTACCACGGATAACATAGTGAACGCACTGTTTCCAATGCACCCCGCAAAATCAAACAGAGAGTTCTGCTAAACAAGAACGACAACTCCCTCTTCTGGCAGGAAGAACTCCAAACAGCGGCAAGTTCCTGCCAAAACGGAAAGCCTTCAAGCCAGACGAAATATTATCAGCAGAGGAGGTGAAGACATTTCATAAACTCCCAACCATGCCCACCTCCTGCTGGGAATAAGTACAATGCGTGCCTCAGAAAGGGCAGTTCTGCTCAAGATGGAAACATTCAAGGCTTGTAACGGTAATGGACAGGAACATCTCCACATCCTACAGACCACTGTGATGGTCGACACACACTCGGGCAAACTCGAGAAGCTCAGTGGAACCCCTGCATCCAGTCTGCAATCGACAAGGCAGGAGACCTATCAGATATGCAGTATGGCTTCTCAAAAGGGAAATCAACTTTGGATGCCATAAAGAAAATAAGAAACGCAGCAGCCAACACGGACGAGGGCAACCACTGGTCCCGACCGCTGTTAATGGCCGTCATGTGCGCAATGCCTTCAACTCTGTGCGCTGGAATGATATCATGCAGGTTTTCCTGGAAACCTGGATGTACATACGTACTTACTGTATATCCTGAGCAGTTACCTTATGGACGTACCGAGCAGGAGCGGCGCAAGGATTCATCCCAGGACTGTGACTTCTGAATGCAAATTATAACGCCATTCTCAAGATCACAATGCCGACGGTATCTTCTAGTAGGAGACGCTGACGACCTAGCAGCAATCATCAATACCGACTGCACGTTAGTGAGCCTGCCAAACAAAACAAACCAGACGACTGTGACGAATACAGACATGGATGACAGACATCAAACTAGAACTGGCGGAGATAGCCCTTGAGCAAACGCAACTTGACTCGTGGATTAAGGAAATACAAGGGCACCATATTCATGCGGCAAAATGTGTGAAATAATTCGGCTGACACTAGACCGCTCACATTTGAAAATCTCTGATCCATTGAGCAAATGCTGAGATGACCCCTTGTTTTGCTTCTGGACATAAATGTAACTTCATTTTCTGTGCACGTCTTCTAGAATTCAGTGGAAAATACAATTATTCAAATTATCGTTTCCATGTTGTCGCGGCAGGAAGTAATAAGAGCCAAAATTTATTGCTTATTTATCTTTGAAAATAGATTTTATTACATGGGAGTTTTTTTGTTTTTTTCCTTTCAAATTCAAAAAATTTATTGCTTATTTATCCTTGAAAATAGATTTTATTACATGGGAGTTTTTTGTTTTTTTCTCCCTTTCAAAATTCAAAATTTATTGCTTGTTTATTCTTGAAAATAGATTTTATTATATGGGAGTTTTTGTTTTTTTCTCCCTTTCAAAATTCAAAATTTAAGGGTATATGACCAAGGGTAGGATCACAGAATTTTGAAAATGTAAAACACACCACTTTTCCTCATAGCATGTTATTATACGTGCTTTAACTGTTTTTTTTACGTAAAATAAAAAATAAAACATAAGAATGCATTCAAAAAGGCCGCAAAGGTTTTAATAGCTTGGATAGAATTGTAAGTGAAACAAAGGGTCCAAAACTCACAAACGACGAACCCTGCTGTCAATTGCACAATCGATCATGCTATACAGCGCAGAGATCTGGGCAAACGCGCTGGAGCTGCGAAAGGTACTCAACACAACTGATATCCATTTAGTGAAGAGGAGCATAGCAAGTTAACTGAGCATAGCATGTGCGTATAGAACAGTTTCGGATGCCGCTTGCTTTGTGGTCGCGGGAGTAATCCCCATCGACCTACTGGCACAAGAACGAAAGAATCTATGGATGACAAGAAACCTCTTAACAGACTGACAGGACTCTGAAGAAAAGTAAAACGCACTCTTCATTGCAGTGACAGAGAATGGTGGAACGGAGACAACGGCAGGTGGACAGCTAGAGTCATCCGAAATGCTAAACCCTGACAACAACAAACACTGCGGGACAGATTTTCATCTCACCAATTCTGATGGATATGGGATATGGATATTTTGAGCTGCCTTTACACCGATGGCGAAAGTGACAGGCCAAATTGCATTGCGGCCACACAAAGGACGACACCCAGCACACATTCTTCGGAATAGAGATGGTATGTACTAAAGCACGATGTACAAACAAAGCTAGGAGACATCAATCTGTGACAACAAAGTGACAAGATATTAAACAGCTGTTAAATCTGGATTACGTTCACAGACTACGTAGCACGAATCATGAGATAGAAGAAAAAACGACGAGAAACAATACACAATAATGACTAATCGTAGAACAAAGTAGACCCATCAAACCAAACCGAAGACACAAGACAGAATACGCTTGACACATTACACAGTACAGAAGAGAGACCTGTAGGTCAAGAATCACTGTCTCAATTCGATGAAATGATGAAGAAGCAATACCAGAGAAGACAAGGCCAAGAAGAAACGGGGTTTGCGTTTTTTAGGGGCTGCGAGCCTCACACTACCTAGGGATATGGCCACACGTCTCCCTACGTCTCTGGTGGAGATTTTTCATACCAACCCAAGGCCACAAAAATTATTATTAGTAGTAGTTGTAGTAGTAGTAATTACTATTAGTAGTAATAGTACTAGTACTGGTAGTGGTAGTTGTGGTGGTAGTGGTGGTGGTGGTAGTGGTGGTGGTTGTAGTGGTGGTGGTGGTAGTAGTGGTGGTGGTAGCGGTGGTGGGGGTAGTGGTGGTAGTGGTGTTGGTGGTAGTGGAGTTACTGGTGTTGGTGGTAGTGGTGTTAGTGGTAATGGTGGAGGTGTGGGTGGTAGTGGTGGTGGTGTTAGTGGTAGTGGTGGTAGTGTTGGTGGTGGTAGTGGTGATGGTGGTAGTGGTGGTGGTATTGGTGGTAGTGGTGGTGGTGGTGGTGGTAGTGGTGGTGGTGGTAGTGGTGTTGTGTAGTAGTGGTGGTGGTAGTTGTGAGGTAGTGGTGGTGGAGGAGGTGGTGGTGATTGTGGTGGAGATGGTGGAGGTGGTAGCGGTGGTTGTGTGAAGTAGGTGTGTGTAGTACGTTGTGCTGTGAAGTGCGTGGTGGTGTGTAGTGAATGGTGGTGTGTAGTGGGGGTGATAGTGGCAGTAGTGGCAGTATTGCAGAAATGGCAGTGGCAGAGGCAGCAGTGGTGGCAGTGGTGGTGGTAGTGGTGGTGGTGCAGTGGATGGTAGTGGTAGTAGTGATGGTGGTGGTAGTGGTGGTGGTGGTGGTGGTGGTAGTGGTGGTGGTGGTAGGTAGTGGTGGTGGTGATGGTGGTGGTGGTTGTGGTGCTTTAGTGCTGGTGGTAGTGGTGGTGGTAGTGGTGGTAGAGGTTGGTGGTAGTGTTGGTGGTAGTGGGTGGTGGTAGTGGTAGTGGTATTATAATAATAATAATTATTATTATTATTATTGTTGTTGTTGTTATATTATTATTATCATTATTATTATTATTATTATTATTATTATTATTATTATTATTAATTATGCCAATTGCACTAGGATTCCTGAAGGGATCAATTTTACGTCCTATTCTTTTCCTACTTAGTCAAATGTTCATTCCTGCACAAGATATGGCATAATATTCTTATGAAATATATCTTATAGCTTTGACTTTTAAATTATAAAAAAAAATTTATGAATCACAAGCAAATCTCACTCACGTCATTCTTGTAAGTCTCTCTTTATTAATAAACGAATTTTACCATTAATTGTCTCTTCATTTACAAATCTGTGGTTTTTTGTCAAAAATAACTTAACAAAGCCAGGAATATATTTTCAGAAAATGCCCATATTTATAACTATTACATTTCACATAGTAATCATATTCATCAGGTGACAGTATTTAAGCAGCCTGCCACAAAATTCACATGCAATACTTGTACATTATTTTACAACACTTTGCCAGATGACATTAACAATGAATTTTCTAGGGATTTAAAAATTGAAATAAAGTGACAGCCTATACTGGGCCTCAAAGAAAGACATAAATTTTAAGTGATATTTAATGGGCCATTTACCACCCGGACTGTATAATTTAAAGAACTTTCTTAATGCTATTGTACCACTGCTTCTGGTTCAACGATCTGCATCTCAATCAGATTTTTCATTCAGTTTCCCTGATCCTTTGAGCAAATGCTTAGATGGCCCCTTGTTTTGCTTATCGGCACAAAGAGCATTAGAGTGTGATCTCAGTCAAATAGATGTTCTTTGCTTTACAGAACATTGGTTATCTCATATTGATCTAAACACACTCCAAATTCCTAGTTTTTACCTTGCAGGATCTTATTGTAGATAAGGGAATCAAATAAAAGCCCTGACATGGAGGTCGTGTATTTATGTAAGAAATAATATTGATTCTAATTCTTCTTGTCAGAATTCAATTTATATGCAGTTGAAAAGTTTTTAAATAACAGTTGTACATCTTACTATGCTCAAAATTATCTTACTTGCATCTACAGACCTCCAACAAAGCAAGCTTAGATTTCTTATTTCATTTCTGCAGAAAAATCTAGAGATAACTCTTGAACAAAATTAGTAATCTTCCCTTTTAAATCCACATTGTTGTATGTGGAGATTTCAATATTGGATTCTTCTGAGCGAATCCTACGAAAAAGAGCAGTTTCTCAACTAATTCATTCTTTTAATTTAGATATTACAGTGAATGTACCACACGGAATACTCTTAAATCACAAATACAATAGATCAAATTATAATTAACAAACCACAACTAAATATGAAATAATAACGAATAATCTAGGCTACAGTGACCACGATGCACAAATTTTACAATTACTAATAACATGGAATACCGACACAAGTAAAACACGCATGTGCCGAGCATTTAGTACAGTTAACATAGTTATTTACGGACTACTTGCTGAAAGAATCATGGTAGGCAGTTTATAACGCTAATGAAACAAATGAAAAATATAATTTATTTTTCAAAGCTTTCTATTTCTTTAACGCATGCCTTTCCTATTAAAAAGAGAAAATTAAACATTTTACGAAAAAATGGATCACACAAGGAATTAGTACATCGTGTAAAAATAAACGTATTCTCTACTTTATTTCCTAAAACGTCATGACGTATCTCAAGATTTCCTTATCTACTTTGAAAATACAAAACATTGTTACGAAAAGTCATAAGGCAGGCTAAATAATGAAAAAAACGATCAGAGAACTCAAATAATAAAACAAAAGCAATGTGGAATATAGCCAAAAATACTACCAAATCACCAGAAACCTGCAGAGAATGTTGTTTTAAAATATAACGATATAAATGTGAACGATCCGGCAACAGTGGCTAATCTCTTTAACCAATACTTTTCGAGAATTGCTGCCGATCTCACTAAGGGTCTTCAGGCACAAAACTGAAAAACAGACAGTTCACCCAAAATTTTAGACACAATGTTCGTTTCCGAAACTTCTTCCTATGAAATTCTCAAAATAATCGGTAAATTAAAACAAATATTCTCCGTCCGGTTTAGATGAATTTGGATTCTTTGTTGCAAGACTTGTGCGTATGCTATTACAATTCGTTAATCACATATTTAATGCATCTTTATGCACTGAACGTTTCCAGATATTTTCAAAACAGCTAAATTAAACCGCCAAAAAGGCAACAAAAATGAAATTCAAAATTATCGGCCCATTTCTCTCTCACTAAACACGAAGCGCTTTCAGATTGCCAACATGGATTTAGAAAATCAAAATCAACGGAAACAGCAATATTTTCTTTTCTTAAAGATGTCGCCTCATCATTGGATCAAAACGAGGCACCTATTGGATTATTTTTAGATCTCTCAAAAGCTTTTGACGTCACTGGATCATGACATTTTACTTTCCAAATTACTCTCAAGGGAATTCCGTATTGCTCTAGATTGGTTATATTCGTACCTTAAACAACGATCTCAGAGAGTTGGAATACCTTACTGGAATGATGGAACATTACGTACGCACCTTTCCGACCTTTGCCCCAAGCGCATGTGGAGTTCTCAAGGATCGATTTAGGCCCTACTCTGTTCCTACTTTACGTAAAAGATATGCCTCGACGATTCGAACGAAGAACGGTTCTCTTGCGGATGATACGAACATCCTTGCAATAAAGAAACACTAAATAGTACAATATCAGATGTTTCAAATAGGGACCGAAAAAGGTATTGGAATACCGTAAAAACACGCAGAACACCGGTATTTTTCCATACCTTTTCAAAACCTTTATTCATTTATACCGGTAAAATAATTTATAGGACGTCAATACCGGTATGGACGTCCATAAAGGCTATACCGGTATTATACCGGTATTTCTAAAGAAGAAATATAGCTTTCCATCCATCCATGTTGACAAAATAGGCTGCTTTAGTTAATAATATCTCGCTAAAACATTTATTAATCAAATATCATTTCATAACTGATATTTATTGTTTAAATTTATTATTTTGTGTATATATATATATATATATATATATATATATATATATATATATATATATATATATATATATACATACACATAAATTTTGTGTATATATAATGTATATATATTTTATATATATATATATATATATATATATATATAAAATATATATATATATATATATATATATATATATATATATTAAATAAACTGTATTAAATTCTCTATTCTTATTATTGTAATGTTTTGTGTTCAATGTTTATGCTTGCATACGTTGTATGTATTGAAAACCTCCCTTTAATTTAAACTTGAAAAGTTGAAAATATGAAATAATAATTATTGGTTCCATTGAAGAGAACTCTTTTCTTTAGTGTCCTTCATCGAGCTATTCCATCTGACCTGGAGAGATGACTCCAAGTCTGTCTTTGTATTTCGCACATGGAGAGGCTGTCAACGTATGCGCTGTGCCGTAGGTGTAGGACCGTTTCTTCCCTCCCCGACCCCTCCTTCGGCGAACTGAGGAAGCGTTGACACCTTGAGATAATCACGCACGCTCAGGCTTTCAGGCCCAGTTTTGTTTTGTTAAAAATGATTTCCTTTTACTTCATTTCCCCTACAATTAAATCTTTTAATATACATTAATAAATAGGCTAAAATAAAATGTTATTTTCCTAGTTTATATTAAGGGGTTAATATATTTTGACTAACTGCAAATATTGAGAAATTTGTAATAAAAGTAAATTATTATGTTATTATTACTATTATTATTATTATTATTATTAAAATTATTATTACTTTAATTACTTGTATTACTATTATTATTAGCTATTAACATTGCATGTGGGCAAGGGTTCCCTTCTACGCGGGTAGCTTACATTGTAAAATGCATCTGGAGGAGTCCACTTCCAGAAGAGTGTTTCTTCCTTAATAATAAGAAATATATTCTACATTAATTATCAAAAAAGGGTTTATTAATATTAACATTTTTACTTTTCAATTAAAATAAACATTTAATTGAATTAAATTTATAAATTAACAAACAAAATGATAAATTAATTTACACAAAATTAATGCAAACATTTAAAATTTAATTAGTATTAATATTTTAAAATATTTATTAAAATTAATTAATATTATATAGTACTATTAATATTTTTCTTAATGAAATTTCTTAATTAATACATGGGTGTAAATTAAACATGCTTCAATCATTAATTTTGAATTAAACATAACGCATCTGTTTTCGCGTAAGAATAGTTAATATGCCTATTAGCGTTCAATGTCAATTTTAATAATAGTTTTAGTTATAATTTCCTTGCAGTAGAATAAGGAACTGGGCCAACTGAAAAATTATTCGGAATGTTAGTGATAATGACTGCCTCTACAAATAATCGTATTTAGTGATAAAACACAGTCATGCAAGAAGGAAGTTTGGTATGCGGGAAGACCTAGTTTATATAGATAAGAAGACATGTTTCTCCATTTTTATCGCTACTAGAAAGGACAGATTTATAAGGAGAAATTGATAAATTTTCAACACTCTATCACGTGTCGCCAAGCTCTGCGCCCGGACGTGAGGTCCAAGGTCAAAGCGAAGGAGCTCAAGTTGACGTTCGCGAAAGACCGTTGGCTGGTCCCTCTCCGTCTGACGACATAACTCAACTTCCCAGTCAACGGCAGAACTCGACCTAGATAATAAGTGTCGAAAATCCGCCACCTCGGACTCGAACCCTAGACTCCCGGCCGAAACTCCGCCGTGTGTAGTTGTTTCCGAGTCATCTCAGCGGAAAATATGCAATGAATTTCCAAATACCGGTATGATTCTACTGAAATACCGGTATTTTCATAAGAAAATACCGGTATTTGATGAGAGAATACCGGTATAATACCTTTAAATACAGGTATTTACCGGTATAGACGTCGGATAAAGGTAATATCTTCTAAAACACCGCATTGACGTCTTATACCGGTATTTTTAAAGGTATTTTGAATAAAGGTATAATAGAGGTAAAGGTATTTGTATACCAGATAAATACCTTACCGCTATTATTTCGATATCTTGTCCCTGGTTTCAAATTGGTTCCGGGAAATAACAAATTAATAGTAAACGAAAAGAAAACGGTTTTAATGCAGTTTTCCATTTCAAATAAACAATTCTGTGCTCCATTGAAAATGAACAGTGTACCATTGACTGATGTTAAGGCAACAAAATTTTTAGGTCTCTCAATTCAGTCAAACCTTAAATGGAACGTCCATTTAAATGAATTGAACACAAAATTAAGTTCATTATGCTACGCGTTCAGAATTCTTGCAAATTCAGTCAGCCTTCATACTGCACGTTGTGTATACTTCGCGAATGTTCATTCCCGCCTGAGATATGGCATAATATTCTGGGGGAATACATCTTATAGCTCCCAGACTTTTAGATTACAAAAACGAATTGTACGAATAATAACCAAATCCCACCCACGTGATTCATGTAAGCCTCTCTTTATTAATCTAGGAATTCTACCATTACCGTGTCTTTTATTTACGAATCAGTGGTTTTGTAAAAAATGACTTGCTCATGAGGAATATATTTTCAGAAAATGCCGAAGTCTATTATAACACTCGACGTAGAAATCATATTCATCAGGTAACAGTATCAACAGCTCATTACAAAAATTCACATACAATACATGTACATTATTTTACAACACTTTTGCCAGATGACAATTGCAAACGATTAAATTCAATAGAAAAGTTTAAATCCCAGGTGAAATCGTTTCTCGCTGCAAAACTGTTTCTATACACTAGAGACTATAATTGAGCATCACAAGAAAAGCGAACATTAATTTTAACAATGATACATAATGCATTATTTACCATTTGGACTGTATAAATAAGTATAATCAACTTGTAACAACTATTGTACTACAACTTCCGGGTCAATGACCCCCATCTCGATCAGGTTTTTCGTCCAGTTTCCCTGATCCATTGAGCAAATGCTGAGATGGCCCCTTGTTTTGCTTCTGGACATAAATGTAACTTCATTTTCTGTGCACGTCTTCTAGAATTCAGTGGGAAATACAATTATTTAAATTATCGTTTCCATGTTGTCGCGGCAGGAAGTAATAAGAGCCAAAATTTATTGCTTATTTATCTTTGAAAATAGATTTTATTAAATGGGAGTTTTTTGTTGTTTTTTTCTCCCTTTCAAAATTCAAAATTTATTGCTTATTTATCCTTGAAAATAGATTTTATTACATGGGAGTTTTTGTTATTTTTTCTCCCTTTCAAAATTCAAAATTTATTGCTTGTTTATCCTTGAAAATAGATTTTATTACATGGGAGTTTTTTTTGTTTTTTTTCTCCCTTCCAAAAATTCAAAATTTAAGTAGTATTAGACTTAGTGTAGGGATCACAGAATTTTGAAAATGTGCACACAATTCACTTTTCCCCATAGCACGTCATACGCAGTTTTTAACTGTTTTTTTGACGTAAAATAAATAAATAAATAAATAAATGTAACTTCATTATCTGTACATGTCTTCTAGAAATCAGTGGGAAATATAATTATTTAAATTGTCATTCTCCATGTTGTTGTGGCAGGAAGTATTATTCCTTCATGAAGGACATGATAAGGGATAATTTATTGATGAATAACCCTTCAGAATAGATTTTATTACATCGGAGCAAATTTTTTGTTAACAATCCTTGCAAAAAAATACACTCATTTTATTTCTGTTTTCAAAATTCAAATATTATACGGCATGCGATAGGGATCATGGAATTAAAAAGACCTGCTCAGAATTCAATTCTCCCTGTAGCATGTCACACACAGTTTTTAACTGTTTCTGATGAAAAAATAAATAAAAATAAAATAATTAATGTCTTCTACTGAAGAAAACATGCTAGAACTTGTCAAAAGGCACTTTTCTACAGCTGGGATATCTACAGCCAGCTATTATGTTCACATCTAGGAAGGTATTCAAAACAACATAGTTTTTTCATATAGAATAATGAGTTTACACACAACCATCAGGTCATTTTAACAACTATGTGACCAGCTAAGGGTCAACAACAAAAGATTTTTCAATTTTTGAAAATATGCCACACTACGCATTGTATTAATTTATATACTTGTAACATAACACATGAAAACTTTCAGTATCAAAAAGATAAGAATGGAATTGGGCATACTATACCAATGAACTGAATTTTAAATAATCATGTACAAGTTCTCAAATCACAAATGTCTACATTCTGCAAAATAGGCCTACTTACATTTGAAGGTTTCTATGTTGTTCGGAATATTTTTTCAAAATATTTCGACAGTCTTGTATTTCTATGACTTCTTTGGAAACAGATTCTGTTGCTGGCATGGTTTTAATCTCAGAAGATGCTATAAAGTATGGTAATCCATGATATCAGTACTACTAATACTATTAATACAAATATTATTATAAAATATGAGAAAGAAACCAAAAACAAACACACAAAAATACACTTTACCTAGTTAAGTTCCTACCTGCTGACTTTGTTTCTTGTCTGACAAACTCAATATTTCACTTCACTCTGAAGCTGGGCAATTTTTAAACTCATTTCCTAAAACACATATAAACAGTCTGAAAACTACTTTTAAAGAAACAAACACTTTCAAATAAATTCAGTTGAATCTTGCTCACTAATATTAAAAATATAATGAAACGGATTTTATTCCAACATAGCAACTTTGTTAGTCATTCCTTGTTTTGGTCCATTTTGTGAACAAAGTGAGACTTATTATTTTATAATGCACAAACTGAATAAAAGACACTATTTTCTCATAACATGCCGGACCCTACAGCATAGTGTTTATGGCTGTAGCTGTGAGCTGCAAAGACTGTGGGTCTGAATCCCACTCAGACAAGAAAGTTTACTTTAGTGTTTGGCATGGTGGGGTCTGACCCAAACCATTGTACCTTCAATATCTCATTCCCTCCCAGACTCCTCCCTGCCTGAATGTCATGAATGTGACTGACTGCATGCCAGAGGGAGAGAAGCTCTACAATGCGCTGAATGGTCACAACATAGGAGCAACCTAGCTGGCACTTAACCTCTCTACCTGTAAATGGTTTCCTGTGCCACCACAGGCCACAGGTTGCAAGATTAAGTGCTGGGGTCAGGACGTGGAGGCTAGAGTTAAATGACTCTAGTGTGTCAGAAAAGTAGGGGTATTAACTTCGGCAGGGAGCGCCAGCTGATTACCATAAAGTTAGTTGATGTAAAATACTTGATGATGAACTTCACAAAATAACTAGTTTGAATTAGAATAAAAGGCTCATTAGATGTTGACTGACTTTTTTGCTAATACATTTCTATAAATGCAATTTTTTAAACAATTCCTCTTTATTTCTGGGGTGGAATATTATCTAAAAATCGTATACAAGTATCAAAATGCAAAATTTACTTGATCTTTCTCAGTACTCTTTGAGTTTCAAACATCTAGAATTCTTTATTTCACTGATCTGTTTCTCTGATGTAAGCTGAAATCTTGTATCATGATTTAAAATGCCCACTCCTGATTCGTAATCCTGAAAATAAGTTCCAAAATACTTACAAGAAAATATTATGTATCTCCCTAAACTTCACACTCAACATGGCAAAAATAAAACCATCAGAAACAAAGCAAGAACTGACACGAAGTTTCTAGAAAAATAATTAAAAGCAACTTTTCAACACCTTAACCAAATTAATATATACAACAAATCTATTCATTACTTATATACCTGAATGAGTCGTTATTCTCTTGTTTCTTTGACACTTAACTCCCTCCATTTTTATTTTACACAGGAGTGCCTGCAATAGGAAGACTCATACCTCTCTGAAGCTCTATTTATTAAATAGTATTTTTATTTACTTTGTTCATGACCCCCAAATGAATCCTGCAAATGGCATTGCAATAATTCAGGAACACAAAGTTGATGGACATGGATCACACAAATCTATTGCAGGCACTCCCAGGTTAAAACAACTTATTATTTTATGTTCTTAAACATATGCAGGAAGTTAATTGTAAACTCACCATAATTATGAGTTTGTATTCCTGGAGCTTGTCAGTGCAGGTCTTAGCTTGCAATTCAAAATGTTCAGCTTTAGTTTTTCTGATTTCTGACTCTTTTTCCAATTTTAATTTTAAATCCTTGTTTTCCAAACTTAGCAATTTTATATCATTTTCTAATTGTAAAATTTGCTGACAGTCTTCATGGCTTTTTCGAGGACTTTGCTTCGTTTTTTCAATGGACTTCTCTGGGCTTCCACTGGCTTGTAGCTCTGTTATTTGTGACTGACAAGCCTAGTACATTCACAATGTATTATTACAAACATAAGTAATTACACTAAAAATAGCCCAATAACAAGAACTCCAACAAGAGCAACAACTCTTCAACTTTCATTCATCAAGTATACATTCATCAAAGTTCCTTCATTGAATATAATTATGTTAATGATTCTGTCACTCAAATATGCATAAAATAAAGGTACTTCAAATGGATTAATACACATATACAATTCAGTATACAGGTTCCACTTAGAGTAGGCAAATAACTCACCTTTAGTTTTTCATCATACTGCTTTATCTGGTTTGTATAACTAGATACTTGTGCCTTGAGAGAAAGATCCTCATATCTTTTAGAAATTTCGTGTTGTTTAATCTCCAATAATAAATTTTTATTATCTTCCCTCAGTACAGACATTTCCTTCTCCATCTTCATTATCTTAAATTGATTCTCATCCCTTGCCTAGAAAAAAAATGTAAGTTCAAGAATAAAACATTATTAGCAGCAGACTTTAAATATTTGACAAATTCACAAGAGAAATATTTAATTTGCTTAGGTACAATTCAGAAGATAAAAGAGAAAGTGAAAAGAAGATAAAGTAATCAATTACAAAAAACTGCATTTACCTCACAGGCACTCTGATGCTTTTCTGCTTCACGAGACATTTCATTCTAGATTACTTTAATTCTTCACGCAAAGTGTTAAGCTTCAAGTTCATAATTTAATAAACCAAGAAAATTACAATAAGCTTTCTAAAACAGAAATGTTTGTATTTCCACCACTAATTATGGGCATTCACACTTTCTTACCACAGAATATCATAACTTTGAGCATAATAATCACAAATAGAAAATTCATATAATAAATAAGGATAAAAGAAATACAAAACTACATACAAAAAAGGATACAATAACGATAAAATGCCTTAAAGAATAGAATGTTTAGTAAAAATTTGCACTTTGCTGCATTAGATGCAAATCATGTTCAAAATTCTGGTTGCTAACAAAAGAATTTGAAAGGAAAGAATTTGGCCATATTCTAAGGCACTTTTATTGTGATTTTGGTTCTTCAATAAACATATATAGTAAATAGAAAAAAATGATAACCTCATTACCATTACATTTTTAAAATTGCAAATAAAATATAAATAAAGAGACACTTTTCTCTTTTCTATTTTAATGCAATCATCTTGAAAATATAAAATGTAGAACAAAAGGAGATAAATAATAATAATAAAAAATACAAAAGACATTTACACTCTTTCAAAATTTTATGATTTAATCTCCATCCACTTTATGAGAATCGACAATAAAAGGAATTGTTTCTATACAATTTAGTTGTACTTGTTGATTTGAAGAACTTTTTCTAGTTCTTCTATCTGATTATGTACAAGCAAATTCACTAATTCGAAGTAACTGTGTCCTAAAACATTATATCAATACACCTAAAGCTCAGATATAATAAGAAGAGATTTATAACACAATGGCCTCACTACTAAAAGCTATCCTCTTCTGAATAATTCTCCTTGATAACTACGCTTTATATACCTTCAATATATTACAGAAGAAAAGAATACTATTGTTAATTAAAAGTTAACAAATGCATAAAATAGATATTTTAATAACAATAATAATAATAATAATAGTACAATAATAATAATAATAATAATAATAATAATACACACACAATAATAATAATAATACACACACACACAATACACAATAATACACACTAAGATGAAGTGAAGTAAACCATTAAAACCACTGTGAATTTCCTGAATGTAAAATATATAAATAAAATGTAATAGAAATAGACTTCATATAATTTAAAATATTCAATGTGCTCAATCTTTGTAAGTCTTATTCCCAATTAAGTATATCAATTGTGTAAAAAATAATTCTGGTTCAAAGAAATCATTTGCTCAAAATTGCAGAAACAACACTTAAAATTGTAAACATAATGAATTGAATGTTTTACTCTCAAACAGGATGCTAGATGTACCAGATCCTGGTAGTTAATAAGATATTAATGATGATACCAGGTACCAAGATTTTAAGTCCATGGATCTATTTTAAGACTAAGTCAATGTACGATCTAATTTTTTTTTCAATAATTTAAAACTAATACGAATATTAGAGATATCTTTATTGGTGAAAACACTGTTATAAAAACAGTGAGGGTGACATAGGGTGGTATTTTCTCAGTGTATGATATAGTAGAAAAAGAAAGATTGTCAGAAACACTCTATATTCAGTGTATGGCAAACGGAGTAACAAATCCTCGGAAGCTCACGAGAATCAATGTTTCACAAAGCCTCTGTCTCCCCTATTTTGTGGCTCTAAGGCAAGAGATTCTGACACATAAAACAAACACTATCAACAAAGTTTCATCATTTGCAGGCAAGACCATTCAATACTATTTAATATAAACTGTTTAAACATTGGCGAAACAAGTTTTCCATTCACATTTAGGGCAAATTTCAAATGTTTAAACTTAAAAATAGTTCTTGTTATTTTTCACTACCGCCCGCATTGTTTAAAAAATTTGAAAATAAAAAACAAGGTAGAAAATTAGGGAGTGAAATTGAGGCAGTACTTCATCGTTATCACGTTTAAAATGAATTTGAAAAATTTATACACTGTTTTTCTTTATGCATTTGGTGTCAAAATTCGTTGACAAAAATATCTTCAAACTGAACTATGTTTCCCCGTCTCTGCAATTTTTTCAGCCTGATACACGCAATAGATGCTAAGAAATAAATAAAACATGGAAAACACATTTCTCGTCGTATCTCTGCCATAGATTGTCCTTAGGAGGCTGGTTTTTTGTGAATTTACGTCATTTTTTCTCTTCATCTTTGAGCATCGTGATTTTCGATTTGGTTTGGGGGCATTTTCACCGCCTTAGTTAGTACCCTTCCTTCTGTTCCGATTGTTTATTTATTAATTTATTTTACGTAAAAACAGTTAAATTATAGGATGTATGTTCATGCAGTTAATTTGAAGGAGACAAATGAACTTAGTGCCTCTAATTTATCAAATATGAGAAACTAAATGGAATGTATGATACTTCAAGTGAAATTTCCACCCTTGTTCTACGGAGCTCTGGTACACAAATTACAGCTGTCTTTAGGAGTGGGACTGAAGAGAGAGAATAGAACTTTTGTGGGAAATGGTCAAACAATTGAAATAACTGCCTGACAGAGAAATTTAGTTACACCGCTTTAATCTCAAACTTGTACATCTGTCTCCACTGGTGCATTAAATTGAGCATCATTCAAAACTTGTGAAAATTATAGACAAAATTTCCTCACGTGATTCAAGCACTTTGTGAAAGAAGTTCTAAGCATCATTGAAGCAAAAAATAAGGAAGGAATATATCTATAGGACTGCAAATTAGAAATTAATGGCTGATATTGTTGAGTAATGTTGTATAGTTTTAGTCAGAAAATTAAATAAGCAAATAATTTATAAAAATTAAAAAGAAAAACACTGTCTTGCATTTACCTTTTCTGGCAAACCACTCCTTCCGCCATGACAACGAATGGGATAATCTGACTTCCACTTGCCACAAATGGCCAGCCTCACAAAATGCTATTGAAGTATCTTCCAGTGTGGAAACTTGAAAACAAGCATACATGTTACTGACGTGACACACTGTCACTAAAATTTAGCGCTTGACGCGGGGTGTAGAAAACTCTCAGATCGTTCACACAATGCAATTTTGAGAACTGCTCATAAAGATGGTAAACGAGAAGCTGCTTGTTATTGACAATTAAATTCTTTCTATCAAATTCTTGCAACTTTTCTTAGCTACGTTTCTTGAGCGACCTTAGTCTGACATTGCAAGTTGCCAGAATAATAATTACTATATTTATTTACAAATATTGTATTACCCACTGCAGAAGGTAACTCATAAGCATAATTACATTTCGAAAATCGTTATAAATCACTCATTATTGTTATTATAAACGTTAAGGTCTACAGTCAATGGTAGCAGCATGACTTGACTGCGAAACATAACGTTATAAAACTAAATAAAATGTAACCTCTTTTGGTATTTTGATATGTACGGACACTACAATATATATCACCATATTCCATGACGAAAAATCCCATATTTATGCCAATATATTAAACATTAAATTGACAACTACTCTGATGATAAGGATAACGTCGCATTGAAACGTCACTAGGAGATGAAATAAAGAATTTGATAGAAAAAAAATTATAATTGATTGTCAATAATAAGAGGAACCTGTAATTATAAAGCTATACGTAACTAACCATTACTTTCAATAGTTAATGCTACAAATTTTTTAGCAATGTCTTACCTAGGTAAAGCAAGCATTCATTCGTTAGAATCATGACATGTTATATTCAAAACTAACAAATCGAGATAAATTGTAAACTGGGACTACTACAACTGCTGTTAATGCGCCAGTACAACAGACTTCTAAACTTCAAGGCACCAGAGAAATTACAAATATTGAACAAGTTATTTGCATTGCTAATGTTCCCATTTAAACAACTTAAACTTTTAGCTGTATAATTAACTTTCCATCCATATAATCTACTATCCATACTAATAACCTAACATTTACAATAATAACACCTTTAGCTTTCCTACTACTAACCTGCACACGAAACTTCCAGCACGCAATTAATCAATGTTACACTTCGATATTAGCGAAGATATACAGTTCTAGACTGCCAACGAACTTCTCGAAGCGATGGCGGCTTAGTGAAGCCCAAATCTTGGCCTATCGCCATCTTGTCATGCGGTGTCAGTGTTATATAAGCAAGTTATTTATGAGCTTCTCTCTCTTTGTTAATCAATTTCTATTGTGCTTGGTCAATTGCTGGAATTATTTGCGTCGACAGGAATAGTTGTATTGGGCCTGATAAATTTTTCTAATTTGAGCCACAATGGGAAACATATTGGTTAGTTATTACCTTTTCGTGTTTTGCGCTCATGACATTAATTTTTTAGTTATTAAATTTTACTGTCAGTTGATAATTATTATTTTTAAGTTTGTTTGATTAAACCACTATTTAAAGTGGTATGTTCGTGTCCGTCGCTGCTCAAACACTCAACCATTTTTTACATCTATGGATTAACAATAGCTGCTTGTAAATGTAAACGAAGCATTTAAATAATAAATATTTGTAAATAGTTTAAAGAGAAGTAATGAATAGGTACTCAAGGAAAGAAATGTTTACTAATAAATTTAGTCTCTCGCATGATTTTTCATTTTCTTAGGTTGGATTTTCTTAATACACGTTAGATTCACTTCGTTGCCTTATTTTTCTTTCGTTCTGGGTTGAATATTAGTCCACGTTGTTTACATTGAAAGTGAATTATCCTCAAATAGTGTGTGGCACAAAATTTTAAGTTAGGGCGGTTTTCTCTTGTACCCAAAGAGACACAGTGCTGACACTATAATAATTTCTGAAACATAACTCCTAGGCCGAGAGCCAGTACTTCCCATTGCGATGAGTTTCGCGGCAGTTTTATATCAATTACTCTTCAGAATGCCCTGTGAGGTATCTTACATTTAATATTATCTGATACCTAAAAGAATTACTTCGTATTGAATAAAAGAAAAAAGGTACTTTCACTGTTTAATTTCTTCAAAAACTTAAAAAAACCTATGCCCTCGAAAGTTTTTTCTTAAGAGCCTCTAGTAATTTAAACTCATTTTATTAAAAAAAAAAGGTCCGTAAGGGCCGAATTTTTTCTTTCCATTTTGAAGAGCAGAGATTTTACTTTAATTAAAAGTATTTTTTGGGATACTTCACTGTGGTCGATCAGTCGTCAAGTTTGGTACTAATCCCTGTAGTATGTTTTGTAATTCAACATTATATTAAATTGACAACCGTTACTTCATTTTCTTTTATTGAATTTGGTAATCCGTTATTTCATAAAGGCGCGCTTAACGCCATTATAAAGAAAACTTGCTAACAATATCCGGTTCATATTTCCCGGGAATTTTATTGGTTCAAGCACTTTCTTTTCCCGAAGATATGGAATTAAGGGCCAGAAACTTAATGACAAGAGAAGTCAAACATTTTTCAGCCCATCTAATTTTTACAGAAACATTGAAGATGTCGATGAAAAACCATCAACACTCAAGAAGTTCTATTTTAGAAAAAGGTAACTGATGTTGATCTGCAATTTACTGAGACTTTGTAGTAAAGTGCCTCTTGTTGCTTGCAAGGTGGCATTATGAAGGTGAATTCACTAAACACTATTTTAAATATAAGTTTAACTTAAATTCTGGCCATAAAAGAAAGAGGGCAAACTAATTCAAGTGGTGCTTTTTCAATGCTTTGTACACCTTTAAATTGAATCTTTCTCTAAAAAATATAGTAACAGCTTCATGGTCAATTGACTTCATTTCAATCAAGTGTTCTGCTCTTTGACCTACAGTGCAATGTCTAGATCACTTCTGCTTGTGTTTGAATCTTTAAATGTAATTTTTATCGTCGCAATTAGTATCAAAACATAACGAGAATTAATATTTTTTGACATTAAAATTGAAAAACAAAAGCGTTAAAAACCTTGACACAATTGTTTAACCTTAATACAGTGTTCTATCTTACTTTAATTCCAATTCTTTCTAACAGCAATATGTTACAAAACATACATTTATAGTGAAATACATAAACGGTGTTGTCTGGTATCAGATTTGTCTTAAATTGAATCTCTTTTCGATTGCGTAGCGATCATCATCGGCGCTGTCTGAAAAACAGGGAATACATGGAATATAAATGAAGTGTAAATGATACGCGATTACAAAATGTTTTGTATTTCATAATTATATTCTTCATGTATTTCTTGCATTTTATTTTCAGATAGCTCTGATGATAATCATTATGCATTCCAAAATCTTAAGATGATATATATATATATATATATATATATATATATATATATATATATATATATATATATATATATGATATTGAGACGAGCTGAATATACGCCCTGGTAACGGACTGACCATGCATAAAATCTCAAAATACCGTCTTCGGCAGTTCGGTTAATTTGAACGGGCATGAACCCCTGTCACTGTCTGGACGTCACGCGGCTCGCGTCGAGCGAACGCTTGTCCACGAATAAGAAATTCGAAAGATAAGTCAGGAACGAGATCTTGTGATTGGCCGGTATCCGAAAACGAGGAAGCCAACGGCAAGAAATTTACCTCCGTAAAGTTAGCATAGCAAAGCTTTCAAAAATATTGAAATTAAACTCAAAATTTGTCGCTTTTTTGTTGCTAATTTGTTACGCAAAAATAAAATTTGTCGCTCTTCATTTGACCCTGCTATTAAACATTCGGCTAACTTGACATCAAGTTAGCACCGCAATGACAAGAAAACAAAAAATTACAGAGATAAATAAAAAATAACTATTACATGGGAATTTGTCGCTTTTTTGTCGCTCCAGACTTTACAAAACAAATTTTGTCAGTTTTTCAAATATTAACGAAAATGCATTTTTTTTGCAAACGCGCGATGCCAACTTGATATCAAGTTAGCATCGCAAACGCAAGAAAACCAACTAATTACAGACAAATAAAAATAACACCATAGGAATTTGTCGCTTGTCGCTCCAGGCTTTACAAAAACAATTTTGTCGCTCTTCAAATATTATCGAAAATGGCATTTTTCTGCAAACGCGATGCCAAGTTGATATCAAGTTAGCATCGCAAACGCAAGAAAACCAAACTAATTACATAAATAAAAAAAAATAACCATAGGAATTTGTCGCTTTTTTTGTCGCTCCAGACTTTACAAAAAACAAATTTTGTCGCTCTTCAAATATTAACGAAAATGCATTTTTTTCGCAAACGCGATGCCAACTTGATATCATGTTAGCATTGCAAACGCAAGAAAACCAACTAATTACAGACATAAATAAAAATAACACCAAGGAATTTCTTGTCGCTTTTGTCGCTCCAGACTTTTTGGCTAAAAAAACAATTTTTGTCGCTCTTTCAAATATTAACGAAAATGCATTTTAAACGCGATGCCAACTTGATATCAGTTAGCATCAAAAGCAAGAAACCAACTAATTACAGACATAAATAAAAAATAACACCATAGGAATTTGTCGTTTTTGTCGCTCCAGACCTTACAAAACCAATTTCATTTGCTCTTCAAATATTATCGAAAATAATTTTGCAAACGCGGGGATGACAACTTGATTTCAAGTTAGCATTGCAAACGCAAGAAAACCAACAAATTAGAGAGAAAATAAAAAAATGACCACATAGGAATTTGTCACTTTTTTGTTGCTCCAGAGTTCCCCCAAATTTGTTTTTCTGTAAATACCGGAAATGCGAAATTTTACAATTGTATATTATAAAGACTCGACAAGTTCTTGCAATATTAAAAAGTACGTCTATATGGTTGTTATGTCATTATATGCATTTCAATAATCTGCATTAACTAAATACGGTAACAAGGGCCCACAGTTCAGAAATCTCATTGTAAAACGTCTAAGGCGAAGTATATTACATATTGAACAGAATTTATCCAATTTTTCTTTTGCATGTATCCACTACACTGCTCTTTCCTGTAAAAACAATTCCATTCTTTTACCGCACCATAACGTAACTTTCTGTACACTACGCATTTTAATTCGTATGGCATGGTAATTCGTATGGTATACGTACTCTCTCTATGGTACGTACACGAGAAAACAATACGGTAGAAGAATTAGATTTAAATCATAGTAATTCAACACCGTTTCATTATTGTGATAAATTAATGTTTCTGAATTAACGGAACGTTTTTTAAAAGCAACGAATCAATTCGGCATCGCAAGCCCGAACTTTTATAGTAGAACTGGAAATTGGTAACGTTCTAACGGCAATTTTAAAGGCGGCTATTGAGTATTGTAGTCCAATAATTAACATTACTGGGACCGTAAATAAATTTAATTATACCAAATCCATTGCCGAACTGAAAGCAAACGTCAAATAAGAAGTAATTTTTTAGTCATTTAATCTGTTATTACATAGCATTCTT
Organism: Teleogryllus oceanicus; assembly: GCA_964035755.1. Classification (NCBI taxonomy): domain Eukaryota; kingdom Metazoa; phylum Arthropoda; class Insecta; order Orthoptera; family Gryllidae; genus Teleogryllus; species Teleogryllus oceanicus. The sequence goes on from CAXIVR010000002.1 coordinate 15,391,768, forward strand.
CAAATTCGAATCTGAAGGGTAAATCTAACGCCCGGCCTTTCGAGACGGGATGTCATTTACAAAGCTTTAGTGACACCGTCTGGCGAAATATAGACAAGGCTTGCCGGATTAGCTCACTGGCGGATGGAAGGCTCGGAAAACCACAAGAAGAATGTCACAGCCGGAAAGTGACGGAGGAGAGGGTGGTCTGACGCCCCATGTTTTGAGTTTCCAAAGTTTTTAATATATTTTACATTCCTTAGTTGCCATTTGCTAAGCACAAGGTCTCCATTATTTGAAAGTTCATTCTTCTATAGGAACATCCAGTCCTCGGTACTTTAGAATCTATCGCCAGGAACATTTGTCAAGTTGGCGCCTGCACTCTTCTGATATTCAAACTAAAATATTCTATAATATTTTTACCAATTACTGTAAGTACTAATTTCATATCGCAATAAAAATTCCAATATAATACCAACACGAAAAACGTCGTGAAAAAAAAAAGTAGGAGGCAATCCTTCACGCAACCTGATATTCGCGATTGCTAAAAATTTAAAACAAATAATGCCACAATTATGTAATGTTTTGTACCGTGATGTGAATTACTATGTTATGAAATATTAAAACAAGTGCAAAACGTAGATATTTCCACTTAGACCTAGTAACCCTCTTGAGAGAGATTAAAAATCTCTGCCAGAGTGCACTAATTGCTGCATGACTTCCACTGAAATGGTTTTTTACTTAATTCTACACAAGAAAGTATAATGCCAGATAAAGGTACAGAGCATCCTATGTTAAAAAATCTCACAAGTTGAAAACCACAGATACGATACCGTGAACGAAATTATTCATTAACTTTATCAAAATAAAATGCTTTTTAAACTGATGGCGGCTAATTTTTATTTTTTGCTACTGCATATGCAGTGATAGAGGCGATATTCTGGGGAATGGTTCATGGTTGTTGATCATTTCATTAAAAAAGTTTCTTAGTTCGCCAACGTTTCGAACTTTTATTGTTCCTTCCATCAGGGCTAGCTTAAGGACATTTATTATTTAAGAATTATTGAGTGAAAAGAGATATTATTTGCTATGATTATTAGAAAAAGAGAAAATATAGCCGTCTGTTCAGCAGCGCCTAGAACCAATCTCACCCAAACTGAGATTCAAAATTGCACTAATTGAGGTAATTACCTTAAAATACTTATCTCTAACGAGTCTAGTGAATTTCCTGTAAAATTGTTTACTTCAAACTGAAAGTACAAATTCATGAACTAGAAGACAAATAAAGAAATCTAGTTTAAACTCAAGAAAAATATCTGTATCTATATTCCAAAAAATTAGGGTCAGCAACAGAAACATGAATATGCGTTCTTATGGAAGGAAAGGATGGTCGGATTGTCAGGCAAATGATTATATTAGAAGATTTTGAAATTAGTAATTTGCTCGTTTAAATAAAAGGTAAGTACTGACGAAGATTGTTTATCCACCTTGGATTGTCTAAAAGTGAAACAAAAGACGAATCATTCCTAGTTTAAGAGCATTTTATTTATGCATTATATTAGTTTTTCTGTAATATATTTGCATTTGGTTTTTTATACAATATTTTATAATGTACCAGCAGCCCGACCTTTCTTCACTATTGTGTGATAGAGTATATATATATATATATATATATATATATATATATATATATATATATATATAATAATTATAATAATAATATTTAATTATTATTTAATCTTATTTATCTAATGAACATTTCTAATAGAAATTGTGGAGGAGTGAAAATTCAGATTCTTGTGTTTCATAGCATACTTATGCCATCACACAAACACATTTAACAGTGGAATAGCAAAAATTATATTATTTTAAGTGAAATCTACTAACAAAATTGTAAAGAAAAGAGGAGTGAAGATTGTGAATTTTGGCTGACGGAAAAGCTGTCCTTGCGAAGCAAGCAAGAAAGGACTTTCATTGAGCTTTCTACCCGCAGCATCCTGCAACCTCTTTAATCCGCAATGCTACCTGTCGCGCACGAAAGGACCCCCGCCCCTCGGCTAAAGAATGAACCTTGAGGTGACAAGTACTGTGCTCTGGAAAAACCTTTGTGTTGTTCATATTGTGGCGGCGGATCCTATGACAAAGCAAGGCGGCGTTTCTCCACCCCATCGTGTACTGCATTTTTCACACGAAATCTTGAGAACCTTGACGTGCCAATCTACCTACAAATAATTGCGTCTTTCCACCCTCGCATCGATATTTCCCCAAACATTTTTTGATTACTTAAAAATATTCGTCTACTGGTGCATTAAAGGTGATGCATCTTAAAAGTATGAAAGTGAATGTCTTACGTTCTCATTTGAAAGTAGAGAAACACGTGTGTACTGTTTTTTGTTGGCTTTTTCTCAGTCATTCACATTTTAAATACTGAATTTGACATAAATACACATATTTTTCACGTTTTCTTAATGTTTCATCCATAACGAAACCAAAACGAGACTATCGGAATATAATATGCTGCCACATTTCCGTCCTGGGCTGTCTTGATTCTGGCCGCAGCCTACGACTCATAAATAATATGCCATTACACTTTGCACCTCATAATTATGAGCGTGGCGTTAATAATGTCACATTTTCCTTTCAATTTAGAACATCATTATTTAGGAATAGAAATGCATTTTATATTACAAAAAGGAAATTTTTATATACATTTTTATAAAATTTTACTGTTCTACCTTTTTTAATGCATTTTTTTGGTTGTTTCATCGACTTTTAATTTCATTTAATGAAGCTTGTTTGAAATAATATTTACAACAAATATTATCCACAGAATTCCTAAGTAGCCTATTCCATTTCTTTGCTCCGAAATTGTAATGTCAGCCATTGTATGTGACGCCTAACAGCACCAATGTCGGTTCAGCCGATTTCGGGGTAACTAAAGCGAAATATTTGCTGGTAAGAAATAGTCCAAACTGGAAGTTTGAAAGTTGACTTATTTGAACGAAAAACCTGATACATAGTAATACATTCAACAGCTGAGCGATCAGTCCTGAACCGTTTTATAACATTTTTACGTCGTTTTCTTTTGCTTTTATGGCGTATTAAAACATTTTAAGAGCATTGTATTGATTACTTATGACATTTTAGGTCAACAAAATACGCCCCTCATAATAAATTATTGGACTATAGCAAGAACTGAGATACCATTGATGGGACAAGTTTTGAAATTTATAATAAAACACTAGTTTAAGACGTAAAAATGAAACCAACCTATACGATAATTTTGCAGATCACAAATAAAGTTACAGTGGTGGATCTTCGCTTATTTCCGGAGTTTCAGGAAATTGTCGCAATACATCTCTGAGTTATATTTTTATTGACTAAATATATCATTGAATAATGCTTTATTGTTCAATTTTTCATCTATAAATTTAAGTATTACGTAGTTATTGAAGGGTGGAATTTGATGGCCCAAGTCTCCTCACATAAATAGTAATTATTATTATTTTTATTACTACTACTATTATTATTAATATTATTACAAAACAAAATTTATTTTTTGTAAAATCTTGTGCAACAAAAAGCGACAAATTCATGGTGTTATTTTTTATTTGCGTCTGTAATTGAAGCTGGTTTTCTGCGTTATGATGCTAACTTGATATCAAGTTGGCATCGCGTTTGCGAAAAATGCATTTTGATAATATTTGAAGAGCGACAAATTGTTGTAAAGTCTGATGACAAAACGACAAATTCCTATGGTGTTATTTTTTATTTATGTCTGTAATTAGTTGGTTTTCTGCGTTTGCGATGCTAACTTGATACTTGCTAGCATCGCGTCGCAAAAAATACGTTAATATTTGAAGAGCGACAAAATTTGTTTTTTGTAAAGTCTGAGCGATACAAAAACGACAAATCTCCTATGGTGTTATTTTTTATTTATGTCTGTAATTAGTTGGTTTGTGTTTGATGCTAACTGATATCAAGTTGGCATCGCGTTTGCGAAAAATGCATTCGTTAATATTTGAAGAGCGACAAAATTTTGTTTTTTGTAAAGTCTGGAGCGACAAAAAGCGAACACACCTTATGGTGTTATTTTTTTATTTATAGTCTGTAATTAGTTGGTTTTCTGCGTTTGCGATGCTAACTCTGATATCAAGTTGGCATCGCGTTTGCAAAAAATGCATTTTCGTTAATATTTGAAGAGCGACAAAATTACTTTTGTAAAGTCTGAGCGACAAAAAGCGACAAACTCTATGGTGTTATTTTTTATTTATGTCTGTAACGAGTTATTTTGTATTACATGCTAACTTGATATCAAGTTGGTATCGCGTTTGCGAAAAATGCACAATGTTGACATTTGAAGAGCGACAAAATTTGTTTTGTAAAGTCTGGATGACAAAAAGCACAAATTCCTATGTGTTATTTCTTTATTTATGTCTGTAATTAGTTGCTTTTTAAAAGCTTGCGATGCTAACTTGATACTAAGCACGAATCCAATACCAGGCTAAATAGAAAGGATAAATTTATTTTGCGTAACAAATTAGCGACAAAAAGCGACAATTTTGGAGCCTAGTCAACGTAATTTTTGAAACTTTGCGATTCTAACTTTACGCAGGTGAAATTTTTCCGTTGAAAGTTGGAAGTGTCTTCAGAAAATCTCGGAGGAGGACGGATCGCTGCGGAACGCGTCTCAAAATCACGTGCCACGTGCCACGCGGAGTCGGGGATGGTTGATTGTTGCGTGACGATCGCGAGCGCCTTCCGACAGGCAGTTCAAAGTGCGCGTCATCAACGTATATTCGTCCCCCAGACGCCGAGGCGGTCAAAGTCAGGGAGCGTTCTCTCCTACTCTTTTCGGCTTATACGTGAACATGCGCCGCTTCCCGCTGAAACAAAACAGCATTCAATTGTTGTATTCGATGTCTGCGGATGATTTTGCATATTATGCGGAAATCGCGAACGTCAGGCGTCAGTTAGGTACTTAAGTCGACCGTCTCGCCGCTCTGAATGGGCTAAGTCGGAACGACTCGCTCTCAACCCTTCGATAAATGCGCGTCGCTGTCAACTATACCGCAAGAGGGCTGACCCCGACGAACGGTGAGTTTTGTCGGCACGCATTTGCCGTGCGAGCAGCTGGAAACATCTGGGCGTGTTGCTTGGACAGCGACCCGCTGGCACGCGCATGGTCGATACCGCGGCCGAAATCAAAAGGCGAAAGCGAGAGCCGCGCCGAGGGGCGCTGAGGTCACCGGCTCGCGCATCCTGCGTGATCAGCGAAGGGCGAACAGCGCAGGAACAGGGCCTTCCACAGAAGAAAGGCCCGAAGCGCGCCGCCTTTACCTCGCGCACTTTCCCGCACAAGTTCTCAACTGTGCGACGCGGGGAGCAGTTAGTGATGGAGTGGTCGCTGCGCTCAGATGCCCAGGAACCAGGCCGGGAGGCGCGGAAACGCGCCTGGGCCGCCTGAGATGAAGACGGAATGCGGCGCCACGGACGCTGATGTCATGCCGTGGCGTTTAAAAAACTATACAGTGTAAGGCAAAAAGCATTGAAGTGCAGTGTGGTATGAATGCGAGCATCGGTTTGTAATATTGTAAGGGCAGACGAGGAGTGAATTATAAAACAGAAGAAAACAAGAACAATGAACAATCCAAAAGAACTATACCACTTTATTTCATTTATTATTTAAAACAAAGAGCCCAGAGTTATGTATAGTTTTAGTTAGGTTAACCTTAGTTTCACTAGTATTTTTGGCATCGTTCTCCCGCAGCTCCAAAAAAACCCAATCGGTTGAGCTTATTGTAATCCCAATCAATGAATAAATTCGCCTTGCTAGGCAAACTGGCGAGAGAAAAATAAGAAAATTTGACAGCAGTACGTCTGACGAAGGCCACAATATATGCATGAACGTCAGCTACAAGAAATCGACGCGGTCATCCGGACAGCCAAGAGACAAGGGAAGGAAAGATCGCGAGGTCCGTGGCCTGTTTGTTAGGGTAATGCTCCGCATTCGCCTGGTGTTGATCGAAGAAACCACGAAAACTACCGATCAGGAGCGCAGCCGGCAGCAAGAATTTCTCCTCCAGACAAAGGATCAACGACCCTAGCTGTAAAGCCAGTGCCGGAAAATCTTGTCACTTTTGACTCGAACCTAGGTCCCCGGGTCAGGGCGCTGCAGTGAAACTGCGATGTACTGAGCTACCGCTTCCGGTCCAGCCGGCTGTTCTTGAGTTATAAAATGGTGTAAATAACCCGACTTTGTTTCATTTATTGCCCGCAGTCTCCTTTACCAATGATCCTATATCGATCGGGTTTTTCGTCCTGTTTCCCCTGATCTTTAAGCAAATACTGAGATGGCCCTTGTTTTGCTTCGGACATAAAATGTAACTTAATGCATCTGTATATCTTAGAATCAGTGAAAAATATAGTTATGCAAATTATTGTTCTCATGTCGACAGAAGTATTATTCCTGATAATGCAATGAGGAATAAGAGCCCAAATTTAATGGCACTTACTCCTTGAAATTGATTTTATTACATCACAGCTAATACTTTTTTAATAACTGCAAAACGCTTCGTTTTTTCATTGATAATACAAGTAGTATATGGTTTAGGATTACAGAATTTTGAGAACGCACAGAATTGAATTTCATTGCACGTTACACATAGTTTTTAACTGTTTTGACGTAAAATAAAATTTAGTTGCGAAGGTATTCCAATTGCTAGCGATGTCATTTATAGATCGTATATTTTCTGGGTAGTATATATATATATATATATATATATATATATATATATATATGATATATACTGCGACTTTGCCCAAATGACAGAATTGACAGAATGAATGGAATGGACAGAAGAGAATATACAATGAGCAGAAACGACAGAGCATCATCAGAATGAGAGAACAGACAAAAATGGGCAGAGAGAAACCCACAGAGAGAACTAAATAGAATCCACTGTTTCAAATCTCTAAATAGATGACCAACAAACTGCACAGAGTCGGCTGTTCCTGCTTCAGCCCACGCGCGATATTCTAACACCACCACTCAGTGTGGCAGTCGTCGGAAAGAATGCTCTTTCGAGCTTTGAATATCTCAGGGGGCAGGATCTTTAGGGTATGAGAAAGACACACCCAGACACAGAATTAGGTAAAACAGTAATATATTCTTAAAATATTGCACAAATCAACACTTTTACACTGTCACAAAATAAGAAAAAAATACCCAATTGCCGGCTGCGCATTTGAACGCATGCAAACCACTGATGGTGAGACCTCTTAGAGAAATTTCCAAAAGAAATATTTGCTTATGGTTTCACTATTCGCCTAGCTAGCGATAATTTTCCTTATAACAGCCGTGCACGGAGTTCTTGCTTGGCCAATACTAGTGAATGAAATTTTAATTAATGTTTTTACACTTCCTGAATTAATTTACCAGCACACATTATTACAGGTCTAACTGCTATTCACAATAATGAACTTTCTGTCAATTACATACAAAAATGAGGAACACTAAATTAATTATTTTAATACAGCTTCGAAAGAAATGTACTACTGGCGTACGAGGCTGCGAAATACTTCGCCGTTACTCAATTTTGGTGGCGAATATACAAATTTTTGATTCTGGTTTCTGGTGCCAACACTACCTTTCTGTTCCTGTCTCCCACCTCAGTTTTATACAAATTTGCGTATCAGCCGTGCCGCCATTCGCGCCCTGCAACGTAGCCCGCTTCAATGCCGTCTGACGGCCACTCGGTCTCCTCTGCACCTGCCACGAGACCAGGGACCGGTCTTCTTAACGCCCACCACCAGATCCACGGTCCAGACGTCTTAACGCTCACCACCAGATACACGTCTCGTCTACCTTCGCCTGCTTTCTTGCGACACGAGTACGCGTATTGCCCAGTCTCTCCGCGTGTGCAAGTAGCGTGTCTCCTCACTAATGCTTTACAGAAACTCTCACGATTCCGCAACCGCAGCCACTATTCTGATTCGTTCTAAATTTCACAGTTCTTACTGCAATCTCCTATAATGTTCTCCTTACACCCACGTGGCCTCACTACTGTATCATTTCCACTTCCTAACACCTCCGGAACTACCGCTTCTCTCCTCAACTATTCTTGCTACCAAACACGACTTCCTCCTGGCCTCACACAAGAAGGGGTTTCTTCCTCACTGCTCCGCCGTTTAAATGTTGCAGTGACGTCACGGTACAACCCTATTGCGCTGCCCATATTGGGTGGATGCAATTCGCCGCCGCGCTTCAGGCCGCAACTAAGAGGTAGCGCCTTTTTCGTTCAGTAACCGACGTTCTGTTATACTGTTCAATCTAGCAATCAAATTCGCCACCAAGGCGCAGCCCCTAAAAGATTTCTTTCCACGCGGCCACCCACCATTAAGTACATACTTTCGCCAACCTTCTCAGAAGTCGCACTCAGTGCATGCCCGCACGCTGCTGCACATTGAAAATCTAACAAAAGGGCAAAAAAAGCATTTACCAGTGTCTTCTGCGCAAACTGTCGTTCCACGGGCCTAATCGCCTGCCAAGAACATTGACTGCGGCTTTGCGCGCCACAGCTGGGGATTAAGCTCATTAGCCCAGGGCTGGCCACCGCGGCGCACCGCTTCCCCATCGCTCGCCACCTGACAAGCAACCCAGCAATGTATACAAATATTTCTGGGAATCGCTTCGGGCCTCCCTCGCAAACATAACCCCGTTAATGCATTTCACCGACAAGGAGATTTCAGGTGCACTAGCGGCGCGCCGACCTGCTCCTTGACCACCTGCAAAGGCAGATGCCTCAGCGAAATCTGGGAACGAAATCTCAAATACAAACGGGCCGCCATCGCGGGCACCTCACGTGCCACCGCCTTCGCTTCCGATCGCCGCCAATGTCACGTGACACTCCTCTCCCCGGGCCCGAAGGCGCATCACGAATAGGGAGCCGATCGCGGGCACGTCAAACTTTCCCGCCTTACCATAGGCCCAAGTCATAGCCACGTGACTCTCCCCTCCACGGCCTCAATCACACCCTCAAATTAAATAAACATTTTGCTCCAAATAGGACAGAATCTGACAGGAATGAACGGAATGGACAGAATGATAATGAGCAGAATGGAGCAGAAACGACAGAGCATCATCAGATTGAGAATAGACAAAAAATGGGCAGAGAACCCACAGAGAGAATCGACAGAGAATCAACAGAACTTCTAAACTACACTGCCTGTGAACTTCTTAAACAGACAGACCAACAAAACTCAACAACAGAGTCGGCTGTTCCTGCTTCGCCTATCAAGGCGATTAGCACGCCCAACCGCTTGCTTCACCTGTGCCACTCCGGTCATCTGAGTCCGCGCCCATGCCAATTCGGGCACCACCCGAACTACCTGGAGCCAACCTCAGCCCGGACATCGGCAGCCATCTCCAGCTGGAGTGATTTGTGTTGGTGCTTCTTCCTGCTACAAAAATGGGCAAGCTAAACCCAAGTGTACTTCAAGAAAGAAGAGCAGTCAGTAAAACTTTATAAACTTTCAATGGTCCTCCGGCTTAATATAAACCAAACCAGTTGTATTCATAGTTATTATGCAATTAAATTTATATTCATTCTCATTGCATATTGTTTATCATTCCCCAAAAGGCAAACAATCCCCTGAAACCCGTTCTGATCCCAGTATGTAGCTGCACTTCGCGGCACGGCTCTCCCACGCAGCTGCGTAGCTGCTACATATACCTTCGCTCGCCCCACCGACCCTGCGTGGCGTTGTGGGGTTTGTGGCGATGCACCAAACGTCACAATATATATATTGGTGACGGAACACACGTCGGACCTGCCTGCGACGTGCCGTACACAATGCAAGCTTGTTTTGACCTGGGGTCGTTAACCCTGAGGGTGGCGAGCACCGCCTTGGCGTTACCAGCGCCGCGCGCGGTAGCCTACTGCCGCCCCGACGCCAGGCCTGCCGTTGTTGAATCGGTTTACCTCCAGCGCTAAGACAGTGTTGTGGGAATGGATAGAAACAAAGGCCAATTCAAATTCAAAGGAAAGACTTTAGTGACTCCTGTAAATATGCTCAAGTATACTGAAACTTTCTAGAGACGAATGACACACACTTAAATACAAAGCAAATAGTGATTCTATTTACACTTAAATTTGGATGTACTCTCATGTTCTTTTACTGAGCAACTGCTGGCTCGTAACACCTCGTTGCCACCAGTATAAGCAACGCAAAGAACTAGGCTTGAAGAGAAATAAATAAATTCCCTTCTCGCACTTTTATCAAAACTATAGTCACTATACCAATTTGTGCAAGCAATGCCTCTGTCTTATATACACAAATAGTTGCAAGTCAGTCTAAATTATTACTATTGCATCAACTTGTGCAAAAAAAGAAAAATAACATCCCTATCCTAAGTACACAAAGATCATAAAATTCTAATTTCAGAAATCCAAATATTTTGCTAATTAATTAAAGAAATTGAACAAGTTAATTGTTCATGCAAATCTTACAACTTTTGCACTCAAACGCTTTCTTTCAGTTTACTCCTTGCTCAGGATTGTGGCTTGAATCGAATTTTATCGAAAGTTTTGACATGAAATATTCTAGTCACACAATTAGAATTATTTTGAAATATTCTTCTTTGTGGTCAGTATACCGCAACGGTATCTCACGCTTCGGCGATTGGGGCCACGCACCTGACCTCGGCTAATGTAGTGCACGGACCAGCGGCTTATCTTCTGATCGGCTGTTGCCCGCGGCAAACTTCGGCCTCTTCGTTGCAGCTGCTCGCTGCGTTGCACACCGCCGTCGCTCCGGTCGGGGACCCGGCGTCTCGCGTGATGCAGCCTCGTCTGTCCGTGAGCTCGTACAATCTTCTTCGGCTGCCATGTGTTGGCCGCGTCCTACGCCCGTTTTCTGGTCCCAACACACTCGCTTCTCTGGCCGTGTTGTAGAAGGGATGTCGCCTCGGCCTTCCACCTCAGCGATGCGCCGTAGTGGCGGTGTAACGATTATACGAGGGATCCGTCGTCCTCGCTGGACTTCGTGGCTCCCTTCCGCTCGTGCGTTTTACTCCACCGTCGGTAAATTCCCAACTCATTGATTAGATCTTCCTTCGTGAATGTAGCGCAAAGAATGGTAACTTCTCTCGCGTACAGTTCTTGAGAAAAATGGCTCGGGAGCAGTTTCTTTCCCGCCTCTGTCGCTTCCGCACGTTCAGATTTTACTGGTAGCGCGTCCTCTTTTCAAATCTGTATTTCTCGGAGATTTACAAGCAACTCTCCGATCTACATCATTTTGGAAGTTTCGAGATGACCCTGTGATCTGCAGCTCTCGGAAAATTTCTAGACGGCCATTCGATCTGCTTCCTTCAGAAGTCTCCCGAAAACTGTGTCTCCTATTAACGGAAAAACTTTCCCCCACTGTGACTTTCCTCGAGTTTTAGAAGGCCAATCCGAAGATTCAGTTTCCAATCCTGTCTTCTCACTATCCCATTGGCGACCACTCGTTCCGCTCGCCGTGGCTGCGGCTGAGGTCGGGCGATGACGTGTTACCGCGCCACGTTTGAAAATGGCGAACACCCGTAATGGTTTTCGCGTTCGCGCATGGGTCCTGGTTCGTTGCCGGAGCGCATATTAGAGCTCGTCTCATCTATATATATATATATATATATATATATATATATATATATATATATATATATATATATATATTGTGACGTACTGCAGCTCCGGCTTGTTCGCAGTAAATTTATTTGTAAGGGACAGGCGTTCTTTTCGTGAATGGACTCGTTATTAATCAAACACCACTGTTCCGTGAACAAAATAAACATGAATTATTTATTATTCTATAAAAATCACTATTGATTACAATATCTGTGGTGATCTTTATCCTTTTCTTTACTTCACCCAGAATCACTGTTAGTCTTTCTGATCTTACATCGATAGAGTGAAATACTACCGTTCAATCCTCCCCCTCGAGCGTCGGCGGCTCTGCACTCCCTGCTGCATCGTGCTCCTTCATGTCTGCCTGTGTTCGCTCCACTGGGAACCAGCCGAAGCGATGCGTTGCGCTTCCGAAGTACGTTCTCCAGCGTAATCTTCCACGGTACTCTGCGCCTCCTCGCTGAACCTTCCGGTTCACCCAGATTTCGATGTCACCATGAGCTGATAAACGCCACTAATAATTCAAAGTACAGTTGCTAATACGTTTCTACCATTTCACCAGGCCACTAGGCCTGTGGTGTACTCCTCTGCACACTAGTTCTTTCTTGATCTGTACTACTCCAGATAATAGCTAATACCTGGCACTACATTCGAGCTACTAACGGTGGTTGCATCATCTAGTACAAATCGTCCGTCAACACTTTTTCAGCGCTCGTTCGTTCGCGACACTATTTTACTTTGTTCAAACGCGGAGCAGCCCCAGGTACGTCCTTCCTTACCGGTGGCCGGCCAGACACTGACTCCTCGCGGCGTCGTTTCCTACGGTCGGCCACCGAAAACACTCCCGCCGCCCGTAACCGTTTCTCGTGGCTAGCGAGCGCCCTCTGGCAACCGTTCTTCCGCGTGCTTGCTTGTTGTAACACCGTTTCTTTAGGCAGAAACGCGGTGCGTTTCAATATATATATATATATATATATATATATATATATATATATATATATACACACGCACTTTGACATAGATATACACTAACTCCTTGCATTGCACATTCTTTGGAACTGATTTAATGTCGCGACCGCAAACGGAAGCTAAGACGCGTATGAGAGCGAGAGCATTATGTCTACTTGAGTAAATACTTAGAATGAGATTATGGTACGGGAATATGAAACTCTTTTTGACGAATGTAATTGTTTTAATGAGCAATTGGATTTAATTTTCCAAGATCACATCTTATAGACAGTGAGAAATATGTTAAAATCAGTATGTTTGTTGTTTATAAGGAGAAAAGGAGGGCAAAAGAAAAGGAAAAAGGATTTTGGAATAAAATGCGTTGGACAGGCTCAAGGATGGTTTATGTTAATAATGCAAAACACTCCTCACCTATGGGAACAAGCACAGCGAAGGTTTTAGTTAAGTTCATTGATAGCAGACATATGTATATGTTGGGCAAATGAGGATTTCTGGGTGTAAAAAGATTTGAAGAATTTTATTTTGTGGCTATATAAAAATATTCATCAAAACGTTTTACTTCTGTTCGCCTGAGACACTTCTTAATACGTTTCTTAGAAAATCAGGAGAACGCTGAAAAAATATTCGGGAAACACAGGAATTGCAGAAAAATAGACTGAGTAATTCAGTGCACCTTGTGAATGTGGTTAGCGCCCACGTGCCTGAACATGCAGCCTCGCCAACGGAGAACTAACGCGATGGTCGTGATCACGATGAAAAGAGATGGGATATTGGTGCTGCGTATCCGATTTCAGCCAAGGAGCTTTAGGCACTAGTTTGCGTCACTATATTAGCGGGAATTTTAAATGCAGACAGATACAAAAACTAGGGAATTGGACTTCTGAGGGTTTATTACGAAACCAACTGAGTTTTTTATTTCAAATTAAATACTCAAAGGATATAATCATTATACTGCTAAAAATGAAAAAATTGCTAATGTTGAGTATCCAAATTTGTTGTAAATATTAATTTAAAAGTAAGTCAAATGCTGCCATGGTGAAGGAATATTTTATTATTAAAAGGCAGATGTTAAAACCAACCATCACCCTGAACAAAACAAGAATATTTTTCTATCCTTTCACCCATATCAAATATTGCTGGACATTTTTCTTGAAGGTTTTTCTCCTTTCCAATTCCTCCAGATGCAAATTAGAGCCTCCTAAACAGAAACATAGATAGGTCAAGAAGTTATATGAGGAAAAATGGTTACTTTATTTTCAGATTACATACAAAATCATACTAACTGGCAGAATTATGAGGTCTGGATAGGGAACCTCAGGAGTGGCAAATGGCTTTGATGTACCATCTGCACTCCCTCTACTTGCCAAACTAGCCTCGCCATGTAAATGAGTAAAATATAAAGTGTTTAGTGACTAAGGGAAAGCAAGGGCCACTGATCAAAATAAATCAGTATTACAGCAGTCTTTGGGCAAATTAAAATACCTTTCAAAATATTCACAGTGTTATAGTCCCCAGTTGCCCTGCACTTTCTCTTACACTTCTTCAAAACTCCATTCCTGGACTGGTGTCATTAAACTAAATTGGAAAACCAAAGAAAGAGTTAATAGTTTGCTGGCTCTGCTGTGGTGAAATCGAGAGCATTTTAGACTTTTTACAACTTTCATAAACGAAATTATACATTGCACGTCAGATATTTCTACACTGTATCACCAATCAGTTACACTAAAACTCTTAAGTTACATAAGAAGTTTCAGTTAATAACAAAACAAATACGTGGTATTAACCACGTGTTTATAACCTATATTTTAGTTTGGCTAAATGTTCACTATAAAATAAAACGTCTCACAGTTATCAACAAGACGAGTCACAGAAAAGCGAAAACATACCTAACTCAATTAAAACAATCTTCAGACACAGGTCAGTTTTCTCACAGGAAATTTCTATTCCAATCGTGGATTTTGCTTCCATATCCATACGCAACAGACTGTTGAACAGAGCACTTGGACGATCAGTGCGGCGCCACTGACAACCAGTGAATGCTGGCGGGCATTATGAAAGGTTCACATATTCACTGATTGTCAGCGAAACTACACGTTTCGACTGAAGAAATCAGTGACTTTGCGCTCACTGATTGAATCAGCGACAATTTCACTGATTCAAATTCAGAGAGTAGCAGAGCTCTTAGAAAAATAATGCGAGAAAGTATGTGCTGTTGGAGCATCACCAGTTAGATTAGTGTGAGGTCTCTAGCGTTTTAAATGGTTTTAATATTACTTTAAAATATATTAGTTTCAGTTAAAAGCTATTAGCTCCCCGCGAGGAGATATTACTCGCCGAATATATGCCTCATGCATGCCCGTTACCATGAGTGACGGAAAGTGGAACTGACAGTGTCCGTTGTACGCACCGAGGGCGGGGCCGTCGGAGAAAATCGAACTCTGGTCATTGAAGGTAGCAATAGGTGATCTGTTAAAATTTGCACAGACCTGTATATGTTTATACTATTATTATTATTGTTTGTTGTTGTTCCGTTGTTGTTATCGTTGTTGTTCCGTTGTTGTTCTTCTGTTGTTCTTGTTGTTGGGGACTGGGGACAAAGTAGAAGAGCGCGCCTAAAGCGGCGCGAGGCGGCAGCGGCGGCGGTGGGGGTTTGGGGCATCAGACCGGCAAAGACGCGGCCAATGAGAAACAATCAGCTAGCCGGCGAACCGGTGACCGTGAAGCGAGGATACGGCGCCGGCTGCTTGATAAGGGTGCGCCCAGAGACGGAGCAGACGGGAGAGATGTAAATTAAAGAAACAGTGGTTTTGGTAGAGGTGCATTAGGCAAATGGTTTTCTGACCGCTATTGTAAATATTTCGTTACTGTTTTTGGGAAGTGAGGACTTGCTGTTTGGAAAGTGAGTGGTTTTTCTGAACATAACTATTATTTTATTATTATTATAATTATTATTATTGTTATTATTCCTCTAATTCTTTACTAAAGATGTTGTAAGTCCGTTGATAACAAAATCTATAGATTAGGCTGGTTGCAACCAGATTCTTGAGAGCAAATCTAGGATCTATTTGGTGCCTCGGCAATACTTTTGCGCAAAAGGGAGCTGTTCCCAATAAAGTAAACTCTTGCACCCAGACTTTTCAATGATATGGAAGTTCAGTAAAGTTCTTACACAAATTTTTCCGGAAAGCCAGATCTTCGATAACTATAACGACGATCTGTGTTTTTACGCCCTGCATTCGGCTGCTATCGATTTCCAAACTCTTGCCTTTAAGATGTTTCTCTGCCTCCTAGACTACGACGTTTTGATAGCAAGGCACGGTAGCATCAACAAATAGATCCAAATTGTTCTTCAAATCTCGAATAACAATATTCGGTTTGTTTGCCGCTATCATGCGATCAGTTTGAAATTATTGGTCGTACATTATTGCACACTATGTAACAGACGCTACTGGTTTTGATGAATGTTTGTACCACTTCGAGCATGTGTTTGAAACTCAGACCAGCACATCTTCCAGTGGAGTTAACTACACACCCTGCTATGGTTTTCAGTATTCGGTCACTGCTAGAATGGCAAGCTGGAATGGCTGCTAGAATGACAAGCCGAGACAATATGATCAATGGTCTCTACTTACTCCTGGCAAATGCGGCAGTGATAATCTTGGAAATTTTGAGGCCGCTTAATCATTATATCGTGTTCTAAACACCTGATATTGGGCAGCTATTACAATTGCTTCCGATTGTGGCTTCATTCTTCCCCTTCTAAGCCACTAAACGATTGATCTTTATTAATCTACACCTTGTCCATTCTTTTAGATACTGTACATGGAGTGGTTTGTCTGTCCACTATTTCTTTAACACACAGTGTGTTTAACATTTCATGTTAAGTAGAATAAAAAGGGGTTTTGGGAATATCGGATGAGACAGGCTCGAGTTTGAACCTGCAGGACGAATAACGCAGTGGTGTGGTGACGGCGAGTCGACTCCGAAGACCTGACTTGAGACTCGGCGCCAGAAATAATTTTGCTGTTTTAAACACATTTCCATATTTATGTAGTAGTATAACAGACCTGAGTAGTTATAAATAAAGTTAGGGAAAGAGTCCTGGCTGAGGGAAACCCCACTAGCCGACGATAGGTCGGCACCGGGTCTGCCATCCAGCGGGGAAGATCACCGCAATTTCTCGAGATATAACATGCACCACTAACGGACTAATGACCAAAGAAGTTGACGTGCCCAGAAACACGAAAAACAATCAAATCAATCAATACGATATTTCCGCAGCTGGTAACCAGCTGAGTTGAAGTCGAGTCTGTCACGGCAAGAGACCATGTATAATGAAGCCGAAGAAAATCGATCAACCAGGGTCAGATGAGTGTCTTTCGGTTGGGTTTGCGAAGAGTGCAGAATGGAATTCCTTCACAATGAAGGTTTGTATTCCTACAAATTTTGCAATGTTCAACTATTACAACCACAAAATTAAGAATCGCGTATGCAGTTTTGTGCCTGGCTCTTCTAAGACCTGCATCATAAGATATTATTCACAGACGAGGCACAGTCTGCAAATTTGGAACATCCTTTGTGAATGTACTCCAGCGACAATTGAGAATAGCGCCAATGAAGACAAAGTGAGTTGAGGCTGCAAATATTTCGGAAAGACCAATTTTGTACAATTAATTGCTTTCACTTTCTCCCCTTAGGACTCGCTCTTAGGATTTATTTCATACTTTACATGATCAACACGTTGCAGTTTTCGGTTATAGATCCTTAAAGGGTTCATTTTATTATTTAAAACTTTATTATATTAGATGAGTTTGGCCACGGACACTAATTTATAAAAAAACTTGAAATATAAACACTGAATCACAATTAAAACTTTAAAGTTTTATTTTCCTGCACCTCGTTTGAAGCGGTGTCAAAGTAAAATAAGTCGGTAATAATAGTACTTAATAACATCTTAATTAAATAATCGTAGAACAATCGTAATTTAATTATTTTATTAGAAGTAGAATTAGATATTTATCAACTGTGTATGACGAACTATGATTAACCCATGAACAAATTGAAATCCTTATACAGATGGAATTAAGCGTTTTTGCAAGAATTGATAAGACAATATTCTCAAGCATTATTTCAAACGAATTGCATATAGTTTGACAACGCTAACCTGCCACATCTCGTTCTCGCTTTGTATAATTTGCTGCTGAATACCGTCAAATTTATTCCCGTTTGCTTCATTTGTAGAAGTGAAAATGATTGAGCACTGCTCCTGACTATCAAAATGAATGCAGATATGCATCGCAAGTGCTTTGGTTGAATTGGACGTGAGAGGAGGGAAATGAAGTAAGTTTAAGGTCAAGTGAGAGGGACAGTGAGTCTACTGATGGTGCAGTGTGTGTAATTGTGCAAATATTCAGTGCCTAGTTAGAATATATAATTATAGAAGTTCTTTCTTATTGTAATTTAGTGTTTTAGGAATCTTCAGTTGTTATATTATTATTATTATTATTATATATTTTTATTATTATTTTACCTCTATTTTAATGATTATACCATTGTTGTTGTTTGTTGTTGTTTTGTTGTCTGGGATGGCTCATGGGCAGCGTACTAGCTTCCGTGCTGTGGTCCCCGGTCCGATCCGGTCGAGACAAAACTATAGTTGTAGCTATTTCAAAGTCGTCCCAGTTTTTGTAGCTCTGTGACGAAGAAAAGCACATTCAGGCGGATCTTGCTAGTTACGGCGAAAAGAATACATTATGTTCGCCTCATGTCGCTCTTATCCCAAGCATGGAATTCAATTAGACCCAGGCAAGGGACACTGGTAGCTGGCCGGTGAGTCGACCCTGACCCCAAAAAGCCAAATACATAATAATAATAATAATAAAAAATAATAATAATAATAATAATAATAATACATGCTTACCAACTTTATACAAACTACTAACTTCCATAATAACAGATAAGATATATCAGCACCTTGAAGACAATAACATCCTGGCTGAAGAGCAAAGGGCTGCAAGAGGGGTCACAAGGCTGCAAGGAACAGCTCATTATAGATGCGCAGTCTCTGACATGTGAAGAAAACAGGAGGGACGTTATATACAGCTTATATTGATTATCAAAAAGCCTTCGACAGCTTACCTCACTCCTGGCTAATTGATGTGCTTGATATGTACAAAGTAGACCCATTGGTTGTATTGTTTCTAAGGGCACAGATGCAAAGGTGACAACCAGATTGCACATTTGCACGCAAAATAATCATGTCAATGCAGGAGACATACATATTAAACAAGGAATCTTCCAAGGAGACTCTCTTAGCGCTCTGTGGTTCTGCCTTGCTATGAACTCTATCGACTTTGTTAAATAAAGATCAAATGGCTACAAAATCAACAGCAAAATCGATCATGTACGCTTATCCCACCTGCTGTACATGGACGACTTAAAATTATTCAGCACCACAAGAGAAAAGCTTAATCATTTGCTTGACACTACTGCAAAATTTATCAATGATATTGGAATGCATTTTGGCGTCGAGAAATGTAAACTAAATTCACTGCGGAAAGGAAAGTGGCAACATCAGATGGATTACACCCTGGGAGAAGGAAATGCTAAACACGAACGAATTCATGCCATGAATCCTGAGGAATATTACAAATATCTTGGATATTTACAAAGATTTAATGTTGACCAAAAAATTACAAAATCTAACATTACCCAGGAATTTAATACACGTCTGAGTAAAATTCTGAAACTAAACTCAGTGCTGGCAGGAAAATTAAGGCTATAAATACCTATGTAATTCCAGTGCTTTAGATACGAACTAGATGCATTTAATACAAACTGCAGAGTACTTTGCACCAGATTTAGATGTCACCACCCTAAAAGCGCAGTTGAGAGATTCCACCTACCTAGGTCTTTAGGAGGAAGAGGTGTCATAGATATTGTGAATCTCCATCACCAACAACTGGAGAGACTGCGACAGTACTTCCATAGAAAAGCTAATGGAAGCAAGATACATCGGATTGTAACATACATTGACCGGAAAATTACACCATTGAATTTGTCTGCTGAAACAATGAACCTACAAAAGCAAATACAGACCAATGAGATGAACAATCAGCAACTGGAAAGAGAAGCAACTTCACGGACGCTACCCATACCAGATAGAGGAGAACTGATGGACCGTAAGTCGTCAATTAAATGCTGTGCTTGGGAGAACTTTTTGCTGAAACAGAGGGTTTCATGGTAGCTATTCAGGACCAAGTAGTATCAACTAAAAACTACCGTAAATTTATCCTGAAAGACAATAACGTTCGTGATGACAAATGTCGGCTATGTGGAGAACATAGAGAAAATATAGACACATTATCAGTGGATGAAGCTCTCTAGCATCCTCTGAATATACAAACGACATGACGACGTTTGTAAAGTGGTTTATCAGCAACTATGCCACAATAATAACCTTTTGACGGGTAACCGAACACCATAGTATAAGTACACACCCGAACCAGTCATTGACACAAATAATCACAAAATGTACTGAACAGGTCCATAATAACAGATAGGTCTGTATAATCTAATAAACCGGACATTGTATGGCATGACAAGAAAAAAAAGGTGTATCTGATTGATGTCGCAGTCCCGCTAGCTCACAACATCCCAAAGAAAAGAAGTGAAAAATTCTAAAATATCAACCTCTGGCAAATGAAATAAAGGAAATGTGAGCGACGTGGAAATGGTGACGATTGTACCAATAATTCTAGGCGCCACTGGTGAAATTCTAAGTTCCTACATGAATCCTAGCTGAACTGCAACTAAGAAGGGTTATACATCCAGATGCAAAAGATTGTCATACTGGACACATGTAACATCGTAGAAGTTTCTGAACATTGATGGTTGATCCAGTGCTGATTATGACAGTTGGAACGTGTATCTCTTGTTCATGGTAACTGAGATGCACGAGTGGAAACAAGTTAAATTGTGATGATGATGATAATAATATAATAATAATAATAATAATAATAATAATTTTAATAACTAATTAATATTGCCTTGTTTACGTCATTAGCGGCCATCAGGTTATACCAAATTGCAGCTCAAATAAATTTATCTTACCTTATCTTAACTACCTACGGAGCGAACCCAAGTTGCTGCAGACAATACATCATCTGAAAAGTATCATTATAAGTAATAGAATAAAAAGAGGTTTCCTGGTTAGTTTTTCCATGCATCAGTACTTTATCATCTGTCACAATATTTTAATAAAATATATACAATGTAGCATGTATACACAATGTATCATATATTTCATATTTATTTAAAATATTAGGAGTGTCTTCTTTTTCACCAATAGTCCTCCTTTTCTTAAGCTCCTGTCGTCTTTGAGGATCTGGTCATTCTAATTTTGAAGATTTATTAACTTTGAAAATTATAAACAATACAGTTCGATAAAATAAAATAAATAAAATAAATGTTCAAAATGTAATAAATATTACTGGACGCGTAGGAGTTCATGGCACTTTTGAGATAAATGGACGCCCTTGAGATGCAGGTAGATTTGAGGGGGCTAATAATCTGGTACGTCAAAGCTCTACAAATACAAAATAAATCTTTTGATTTTGTGCTCATTTTCATGACAATACAAGAAATTTTCAAAATTTTCACAAAATGTTCCAAAATATCAAAACACAATTTTCTGAAAGTGTTTTGCTAGAATAGAGTTCGTAAAAATTGGGCAGGTTCAATGAAAATATTTGAAATTTAGAAAATTAGAAACGCTTAAAATACTTTGAACGCTCTCTGCAGAATCATAAGTACCACCCATTTTGTAATAAAGGAAATATGGGAAATTCTTGTAAAGAAAAACCTTTAAATGATGTCCTCCAATTTTACTTTCTCGTATACGTACGTATATGGAGAAAAGAGAAAGTTATCTAATGCTGCGGAAAGTCGATTTCGAGATTTCAACGGATATTCACTTTTGGGATCTCCTGATACTGAAAAGTGATTGTTTAAATCCAGTCCGTCCGTCTGTGTGTCTATCTTTCTGACCATCCCTCAGCCCTCTGTGAACACTACTAGCGCCTAAACCATGCATAGGAGTTTTCAAAATGAAAAATTTTCTCTAGCCCTTTTAACTTTTTAAATTTGGAAAATGCTGAAAATTACATACCCCCGCATTCGGCAGTTTGGTGCTTTTTGGGAGACGTCGACAGGGCCCTGTGGCCTATAAAAGCCGCGTCAAATTTCGCCCCGTGAGCGATCACCTTGTCGCTCGGGCAAGAAGCCGGCTGGTGTCTGGCTCTGTGATGCCGACGTGAATAGCCACCGAGCTGTCAGTGTTATGATCACCAGTAACGAGGCTGTGCGTGCGCTAAGCACTGGCCGCCCGGTTTTCATACCAAGAGTATTCCTGCTTACTTTGTAATTTTGGTGACAAGGTGCTCGATAAACACCAGGCGAATGCCGAGCAGACCCCATCAAAGGGGCCAGATCACGCGATCTTTCCTTCCTCTTCCTGTCCTATCCTCTCCCCTTACACACACTTCCCCAACATGCCCCACACTCCATATTCCGGGAGACCTGTCGGGAGCTTAGAGCTTGTCCGGCAGGGCGGTGCCCGCTGGTGGGAGAGTCCTGGTTAGGGGAAACCCCACAGTCGACGGTGGTCGGCGCCGGATCTCGCCATTCAGCAGGGAAGATTACCGCCATCTCCCGAAAAATGCACTACACTAACGGGACTCACGACCAGGCAGTTGACGCGCCCGGAAAACGAAAGAATCAATCAATCAATCAAACCCAAACTCGAGTCAAACTAGGATCGTAAAAACGGCGTTTCTCGTCTGCTATGCGCGGGAAGTTGCTTTTCTCAAAACATCTAAAAAACGTGTCGTCACCTTTTGTGAAATATTTTTTTCCACAGTGACGTCATTATATAGAAGCCTTTACGCACGGTGTATAACAAGAAGAAAATAAAGCCACATTAATGGCAAAACAATATTAATTTCACTATATTAATCGCATCCCCATAACTATTAACTTATAATTAACGTCATTAGTAAGCAAGATTAAACAATGTATTACGAAATTCATAACATCTCTTTAGAGGTTTTCGTAAATTCCTTAGAATTTTAGTTATAGAATTAGATACTGCAGCATTCACAGATTGAACTACTCCTATGGAGTGTCGGGAAATCTTTAATCATTTTAAATTCAGTAATTACAACCACGATGCACCAGTTACTACAGTAAGAAATCGTAGGAAACAACAATTCTTCGCTATTACGTCATGAAGTAATCTAGAATGGGAAGGAAACCGTGGGCACCATCTACAATAAAGGACAGGCGAAAATAAACAGTACTGCACTCTGTGGCAAGAATGGATACTTGATCATTGCGCAGTTACTCAGGTGCGGTACTGAATCTACTTTTGGGTATCCAATGAAAAACACTCATAATATCACGTACTCCGCCATTTGCACGCCGATTTAAAAAAAACAAAATAATTGAAGAAAGGAAGAATCAGTGAACAATTATTAAAAACTTTTCTGTATAGTATTTAAAAAATTTTATTCTGAAAACACTATTACATTATCATATAGTAATACAATACAGGTACATAAGAATAATCTAGTATTGTAGACACTGCACTGGCCTGGGGTTTTAAATAAAGTTTGCGATGTTTAAATTTTTCAACGATTTTTATGGAATTGACCACGATGTGCTCCAGAATAATATTAGTTTTCTTCAATCACGTCTAGTTTTTGTTACGGATACTATGACTACTTTGTATATTGATTTTACCATTAGGACATTTTCTGCTTATAGAGGTCAGTAAATGAAAACATGACAAATTATATGAAGGTACTATTAAGTGAATTAAATACTAGATAGTTTCAGTGCATCCTTTTTAATAGAAAATTATATTAAAAACATAAATATTATGAAACAATTGCTACCTCTAACGTTCTATGTATATGCGCCTCGTGAGTAATAAATTGAATTATTGAAATAAATGCGAATACTTCATCTTTCCTTTAATATATTTTAAAGGTTTTTATGTAAGACAATTTACTGTATAGAAATGATTACTGAAGCACCTTTCGTTATGCCCAGGTTCATCTATTTTCACACACCAACAAAAGTGAGCGTGCATATCAATTTCACCTGCTACCTTTATACTCATCTCCCTCTTAAATATAAAATAAAGTCTCTCAACATTAATTATCTTATAATTCTGTCATAAAACTAGTAATATGTTAAATTCCATTTCTTCCCTCCACACATAGGTATACCAGAGAGTAATTTCTTTACGATTCCCTTGCGACAAGGTCTTGTCCTATCTCTCAATTTCATATCAAAATAAGCGTCATGGTGGCCTTCACAAATGCTGTTTGATCTTGTCCTGCCCACATATGTTGCAAAACATATTAGGGTCATTTTTACATTTTCTATTCGTGTTAAGTGATGAAAATTATTCATATTTAACATGTACTACACTGACGCAATTATATCAGTTTGTCTAAAAGAAATATTTCACATTCGCATTAACATCTAAGAAAGACAACAAATTTCAAAACATATTGTATTGTAGAGAAAACTGGAACTTATGGGAAATAGCTATTAAGATTTGAAATCAGCGTGAAAACGCATAAAGAAACAAAACATTACAGACCTAAAAATGATGCAGAACGGTGTTGAATTACTTTTAAACAGATCATGACACAAATCTAAATATCTGTTTTAAACAACTATCTCCCAACGTGTCAAGAGTATAACACAAATATCAATCCCTTTTATTGGCAGTACAAAGGACATAAAATGGTTTTATAACAACATGAATTGCAAGTTGGACTGCAGACGTAAGATGCCACTTGTAATGAAACATATAATTATATTTGAAAATATAAAGCAGTGAACAACACAATCAAATTTCTCAAGCAATATGCATTACGGATGTCATATTACTGCGCATTACTTTTATAAAACAATGACTTATACAGTAATTAACGAAACTAGTGTATAAAGAGATGATGAATGCATGAAAGGTATGTTCAGAAAACGAGTGACGATAGGAGCGAGTTTCTTATATACCATGAGTTCAATTATACCCATTTATACACATGTTACGTTCATAAGATTTTCGTTTTCATTTTGGAATAATTCAAATTTTAAAAAATTCAAGAGCATCTTTTCCCCCCGAGGTAAGCATTTCATGACGTAGTATTGCTTCTGAAAACGATTATAGGGCCTTGCATTGCTTTTTTTCACGACATATTTGCAAATGAAAGATACTAAACAAAATATCAATATAATTACCTATTAATAACTATTGCGTGCGGGTGTTGTTTTAAAAGGCAGCCTTATCGGGTTTCGCACCGGGTGTCGATTCTGGTTCGCGTTGACTCGTTGTCCAGACACGGATCTATTTATTTATTTTTTTAACGTCAAAAAACAGTTAAAAACTGCGTATGACGTGCTATGGGAAAAGTGAATTTGTACATTTTCAAAATTCTGTGATCCCTACACTAAGTCATATACTACTTAAATTTTGAATTTTGAAAGGAGAAAAAACAAAAATCCCAGAAAAAATCTATTTTCAAGGATAAATAAGCAATAAAAAAGAGGAGAGTCTAGAGGAGAATCATCCGTGTAGGCATCCGAGAAGTAGAGGTTCGAATCGGAACTCAACAAATGTCGGTTCCCGTTGACCACGGCAGACGCCAGAACTATCTGGTTCGAAGAACGTAGAATCTCAACAGGATATTACTTAAATGTTTTAAACTCATCGGACACTTGTCAGGCTTCGTACATCATGTCATGACACTGAGAATTTCCGCCCGATGAAAATCCTCTGCTCCCAGGAAGGTTTGCTGCCGCATCCCCCAACCACTAAGAAAAGTCAAGTGTGCTAGCCTTCAAACTCACTGGGCCGGAGCATCATGATGCACGTATTGCCTCGTTTCCTAAAAAAGTCCAGTTCGGAGCATTAACATAAAAAACTTTTTGATCTATCTACGCGATAATAACTCAAATCATTTCAGTTAAAATGTAACTGTCCAGTTAAAAATTTGAAAAGAAAAAGGTATTAATAAAGATAAAATCGGTTTACTTATCAATATAAATCATTTTAAAATTTTAAAATATGGCAATAGAAATAAATATTGATTAAAAGTCCATTATAAAACGGTGATATAATGATGGTATTAATATACGAGTGAGATATTACCATATGAGCGAGGAACGAGAGAGTATCCTAAACTTCACACGAGTGTATTAATATATATTACATGGAGTTTCATACGGTACCTTTCTACGACTCTTCTTTCCTATCATTTGCTACAACTTATATAAGTTAAATATTTTCATGAATCGTTTTGTGACAGTGGACTGCAGGATTTGCAAGGCTTCTAGGTCACTGATATTAGGCCACTAATATTCCACGAAAAATACAATATTAAAGATATTGAAACTGACAACATAATATAATATTAAATGCAATTTTAATGTATACTATCCAACGAAACATTTACTAGAAAGATTCTCAATGCTTAATGAAGTGTCAATACTTGTTAGTAAACTTCTTGTGATTGATCAATAACCTGTATCTTAATGAAATCTGTATCGTAATTAGTATCATTATGCAGTGGATTACATATGTCAAATGACAGGATTATACAATGGAGTAGAAAAGTAATTTCAAGAGGTTCGAACTAACTACCTACCTTACGAAATTGACATCCTGTAATACCTGTAACTCAAAATTATAACAAATATGACTTATTCATAATACATCAATAAATTACAAATTATGTAGTACAAACCAGCTATTTTTAACACTAGTTAAACTCATAAGTCTGTTTCAAATGCAATATTGCATTGTTGGACAGGCTGGTAGTGGTCCGATTTACCCTTTCCTAACACAACATATGAATATCATTTCTGTATGAAAACTATATAATTACGATTGTATATTTTTAGTATAAATTCTGAACATCATTTTATTTATCTTCTGGAAATTCGTTGAATTTTTCCTTTTTCTGCAATAAACTACGTCAAGCAAGTCTCACGGACATCATGCCATATATCAGTTACGCTGTGCGCAATATTTCCTGTAATTTCACATTCCAGTACTTGGAGTTGAGTAATACAACCGAAACTTCCTTACTCCAGGATATTCCAATGAAAAGATGAATAAGGAAACAGAATACCACTGACCAACCATTAGGAAGTTTGAATATCGATAGTAATGTATCAAATACACCAGAGCGACAACTGGAGGTTATATGGAAATTATATATCTATTTCACATAATGAAAACGTATGCATTAATATGTCCTTATTTGTTTTAAGAAAGACATCGATACAACAATTTATAAACGAGCAATATTGACACAGATATGTTTGAAGATAGGTCGGATGATTGTAAGATTAAAGATGCAAATGAGAGAGAAGAATAATGTAATTAGGAGAGTTATTTGTCACTGAAATATTTCAAACTCACAGTGAAAAAAAGGATTTTTTTAACCATTGAGTAATTAGTAAATAGGCTACATGCTACTTAACGCAATATTAAATAAATATTAGAAATTTTGTAATATACATATTTTCTAATTACAAAGGACCACTTTGTTAATTGATTATTTTTTAAGAATTAGTGTTAAAATAAGATTCTTTAATACAGACAATATTCTCACCCCATGAAATAATAAAAACGGATTTTCATGCATAAACTCGTGATGCGTGAAAACTGGATATGCGTGAAAATTTTAAGGGACATTAATCTTTTAATCCACTATCAAATTGCTCGTTATAAGTGAATTCAAAAAGTGAATAAAACTCTCTCAAAAGCTTTTGACGTCATTGATCATGACATTTTACTTTCCAAATTACCTTCATATGGAATTCGTGGTATTGCTCTAGATTGGTTATGTTCGTACCTTAAACAACGATCTCAGAGAGTTCAAATACCCTACTGGAATGATGGAACATTACGTACGCACCTTTCCGACTCTTTGCCCGTTGCATGTGGAGTTCCTCAAGGATCGATTTTAGGCCCTATTCTGTTCCTACTTTACGTAAACGATATGCCTCGACGATTCGAAACGGAAGAAGTTTCTTTGCGGATGATACGAACATCCTTTGCAAAAAGAAACCGTAAATAGTACAATATCAGACGTTTCAAATTGGTTCCAAAATAAATTAATAGTAAACGAAAGAAAACGGTTTTAATGCAGTTTTCCATTTAAATAAACAATTCGGTGCTCCATTGAAAATGAACAGTGTACCATTGACTGATGTTAAGGCAACAACATTTTTAGGTCTCTCAATTCAGACAAACCTTAAATGGAACGTCCATTTAAATGAATTGAACACAAAATTAAGTTCATTATGATACCGTTCAGAATTCTGCAAATTCAGCCGCCTTCAAGGCTCGTTGCGATACTTCGCGAATGTTCATTCCTGCCTGAGATATGGCATAATATTCTGGGAAATAATCTTATAGCTCCCCGACTTTTAGATTACAAAAAAAGAATTGTACGAATAATAACCAAATCCCCCACGTGATTCATGAAGCTCTCTTCATTAATCTAGGAATTCTACCATTACTGTGTCTTTTATTTAGAATCAGTGGTTTTTTTAAAACGACTTGCCAAGGGCGGAATATTTTTTCAGAAAATGCCAGTTTTATTACTATAACACTGACGTAGAAACCATATTTATCAGGTGACAGATCAACAGCTCATTACAAAAATTCACATACAATACATGACATTATTTTACAACACTTTGCCAGATGACATTAAACGATTAAATCAAAGAAAAGTTTAAACCAAGTGAAATCGTTTTTGCTGCATAACTGTTTCTATACAATTAGAGACTATACTGAGCATCACAAAAAATGTTAAATTAATTTAACAATGATACATAATGCATTATTTAACATTTGAACTGTATAAATGAGTATAAACAACCTGTAACAACTATTGTACGACAGCTTCCGGTCAATGACCCCCCTCTCGATCAGGTTTTTCGTCCAGTTTCCTGATCCATTGAGCAAATGCTGAGATGGCCCTTGTTTTGCTTCTGGGCATAAATGTAACTTCATTTTCTGTGCACGTCTTCTAGAATTCATGGGAATACAATTATTCAAATTATCGTTTCCCTGTTGTCGGGGAGAAGTAATAAGAGCCAAAATTTATTGCTTATTTATCTTTGAATATAGATTTTATTAATGGGAGTTTTTTGTTTTTTTCTCCCTTTAAAAATTTCAAAATTTATTGCTATTTACCCTTTGAAAATAGCAAAATATTACATGGGAGTTTTTGTTTTTTTCTCCTTTCAAAATTCAAAATTTATTGCTTGTTTATCCTTGAAAATATATTTTATTGCATGGGAGTTTTGTTTTTTCTCCCATTCAAAATTCAAAATTTAAGTAGTATATGACTAGTGTAGGGATCACAGAATTTTGAAATGTGTACAAATCATTTTTTCCTCAGAGCACGTCAAACGCAGTTTTAACTGGTTTTTGACGTAAAATAAATAAAAATAAATAACTAGCTGGAACCATCTCTCGGTACATAATCGCATGTTGGAAATCGCACAAGCTTCGTAGATCTTGAGGTCGTCGTAGACTTGAGGTCGTAAAGTCCAGCAGGGTGATAAGTCACGCTTACCAGAAGTTTAATGGGACGCTGCTATTTCCCTGGAGAGAATACCACCAATTGGTTGTTCTGATCGGTAGTTTTCGAAACTACCGGCCTCTGGCCGTTGATCTATTCCCAGAGTGGTGCTGAAATTGTACTAAGAGACCACTGAAAATGGGTCAGTAAAGGCACCCCTTTTCTCATCGTGTTATTTCTATTTCATCTTTCCGTGACACATTGGCCGTTCCTCATTACCACTATGGCTTAAAAAACTCCGGCAGAACCCCGAGGAAGTCACGTTAGGTTCTATTTTAGTCATAAGATACTTCGGATTTGAGGACAAGTGCCCTATTTAGGCCCTTTTAGGGATTACGGAAAATTAATTGCAGATGTTATGAATCATGAAACATAGATCTAATGAAAACGTTAATGGTCCCTTGGATTCTAAAAATGCGGTTGATGTCTATTTTAATATGGTTTTTCCTAAACTGCCTAGAATAAGTAATTCTCAAGAATTATGATATTTTAATAACTCATTTTTTTAAAATTTGTTATTCCGAAGCAAATAATTTCCAAATTTCCGAAACGCGAATATTTTCTGATCGAATATTCGACTGCGCACTAAAATCACATTGAAAACATTCGAACATAGGAGCTTTTAAAATCAATATAGAATGGAAGTTTCATTTCGCCTGAATGAAAGTGTAAAGTAAAGAAAGAAAGAAAAAGTAAGAAAAAGGACGAAAGAAATGGAAATAAATGAAATAATAGGCTTGTAGTCTCATCATTGTAAAAATATTTTACTTTCCTGAATAATAAAATGCGTAATTTAATCTTTTTGTGATCAATTTTAGATTAGAAAAAAATAAATTTTCATGTCAAATGTTTTAAATGTCGGGTTTTAAATAATATTGTAACCTTTTGAGTGTCTAAAAGTTACTCGTCAGGGCTAATGGTGTTTAATTCCACCATTTACTTACCTATTTTAAGTGCTTAAATCATACAGTTTTGTGCCTAAAATACCGAGGTCTAAAGTAATCAAAAAAAGGGAAAAGTAAAAAGTGAAAAATTAACTCTCGTCATTGCAGGAAAATAAGCTATGGTGGATGAACTCTAAAGTTCGCCTTGCTCCGAGCAGAAAATCGTGATCGTCGGTTTAGAATTGAATGCTTCCGTGTTACAAAGAACGACCCTGCGAGGCGGATATCACGTCCATTCTGTGGACGCCAGCTTCACTCTATTTGAATGGACTTCGAGGTAAATTTTCAGAGTTTTGATTTTAAAATACTATCCTTATATCCTTTTTCTCCATCTCATGCATTATGTATCTCATATGCCATCTCGTATGCTTTCCATTTGCACCATTGGGCTTTAGGGGTTATTGAGCTAGCAACGAAACATTCGATGAACATGGCTGTTTATTGGGCAAAAATTGATTTTTTCGAAGACAGTCGCTCTACTGGCAGCAGTCTACAATAATTCGGTGACAGAAGTTAAAGCGTGAATTTAAAAACAAAACGATTTTCTAAAAAAGGGATACAATTTTTTCTATAAACTTTGGGTAGGTAAAGAAAATCCATTATATATTATGACAAACTCCATATTGATTCACTCTTTGTTTTTTGAAAATTTAAAAAATGTAGTTGTTTTGAGTTTTTCTCGCGTTAATACGTATTTACATTAGCGCAATTGTTAAATTATTGTAATTAAGAGCACATATTCTTTAAATAATGTCATATAAAGTTTCGAAAAACTCAACAGTTTTGTTAAATGAACCAAAATTCCACATTTTCAGAAACGCTCAAACGCCATTTTCACAAATATAGCCCCAAACTTTTTTTTGAATCTTTTTCAGCAAAGTGATAATTTCACTTTTAATATGACATAAGGTTCTTTTGGGATGTATCTTTTGTTTCTTCAAAAATTACCCCAATAAATTTTTTAAATATCTCTCACGCCGTTAATATGCACTTTACCAGCGATTTATAAACATTATTACTTTGTAGCTAAAGTGTCTCAAATGACTTTAAAACGTAGTTTCTAAACTAAAAAATTTCGGGAGAAATAGCTTAAAATTTTCTGCATTTACAGTAACGATTAAACCCCTTTTTTCATAAAAACGTTCCAATTTTTTTAATAAAAATTTATTTACTCTTCTTTAACATTCGTAAAGTAATTTTTGCTTCCACTATTGAAAACCGAAAAAGTGAGAAAATGTCAAATAAAGTACTTTGGGACGGGATAGATGGTAGCTGGAAGAGGATGGGGCCAGAGTAATGCCATTTCACACCAGGGAAAATTTCCATTCGTGGATTCACTCATTGACGTTTTTCTTTCTAAGCACAGATTGCTCAAATACACTCCATCATATATGCAGAATACAACTGGAGTCATCGGACAACGTACAAGTTTTCCATAGAAGTCGTTTAAGTTTTGCTTTCTGCTCCATTAGTTGTTAGGGCGACGGGAGGTTTAATATATAACATCCCATCTCTTCCTCTGACCATTTTCTTCTGAATATCATTTTGAAGTTTTTATGTTTTTTCTGAATTCAGGATGAATATCCAGTTTTCGTATCTTAAGTCACAACACGTTTCACAAGGGGTGTCAGATATTCTTCTCTCGATTGAAAGGGAAAGCATAATTTAAAAATTATTGGTTGTCAGAAATGAAATGTTAAAAAACACGTTTCATTGTGTGCTTTGATGAAGCATTAATTATACTTTCAAAATTCAGAGACACGAAATTATTTGTATTAACATTATTTAGAAATTTTCCCCATACATAGTAACCATTAATACACATATCAGTAAATATTATACATTTTTTTTGAATTAATTAAGAAAAATAATTGTTTCCTTGAAAAATATCAGTGACTGATTTGAAATTAGAATGAAGGGTATTTCTTCCTAAACCATCAGTAATCTGAAAGAACTAACGACAACTTCGGTAAATTATTTTGATGTTGATGTCGTTTCAATAAACAATAGAAGTAACGTATTAGAATGTGAGAGTTCAATTCGTGAACTATCTTGAACCAGCTCTTCTTCAGACACTTGATTACGTGTTTGGTGAAAAATGCTATTGGCTTCCGCAGCAAGAGTAATGTGAATGCTCCGACAGTTGGGTAACGCCGCGTCCAGGGCTTTAAAGCCGACGCGACGTTTCCAGATCATGTCGTGGCCCTCTCAGAGCGGGAGTTCCCAAAATAGCGGGCGCACGGATTTTTATATTGTGTGCTTGTTTAGAACCAGGATTTGGTTGGCTGGTTAGTCGGCCAATCCTACCATAGCCAGTTTTTCCGTGTGCTCACCATCCTGGCGCACCCCAGCCTTGAGAAGACTACAAAACAAGTACTTACAGCTCTGACGAAGACCACAATACAAGTACTTACAGCCGTGAAGAAGACCACAAAACAAGTACTACAGTCCTGACGAAGATCACAATACAAGTACTTACAGCCCTGAAGAAGACCACAATACAAGTACTTACAGCCCAAGAAGACCACAATACAGCAGTACAAGTAAGCGGCGTTACCCGACGCCGAGAGCCTTCATATGACTCATGCTGCGGAAGCCACGATACCATTTATCACCAAACACGTAATCGGGTGCTGAAGAAGAACTGGTACAAAGATATTTCCCTAATTAGATACTCTGCACGGCAAAACGTCGGCATCACGGCGTCGCCCGTTCAGCCGAGACCCTTTTGCGTGTTGAAAATCAAAATATCTATTTAATAATAATATATCGACCAAACCATCTATGTTTTTAGTGATGGGTCGATACCGGAATTTCTCGATACTGATACCGTTACCCGTCTAGAGCTTCGATTCTCGATACTGATTCCATACTACTTCAAAGGCTCAGCAGTGAAAGTGATTCAATCAATATTGATAGTATATATTTTGTTCTTCACACATGCATACATGGTATTTTAATATTTAAAACTATTGAGATGAACATACATTTTTAAAGTTTATAAAGATTCTTATAAGGAAAACTAACATTCTAACTTTTTCTGGGTCCATTCTACTTCTTTTTTGTCACATATTAATCCAGCTGTACCGAAAAGTCTCTCCGAAAACACTGTAGCTGATGGAATGCACTGGTATCGAACAGCACGTTTTCTTAAATTGAGGAGAGTCACTTTGTTTTTTCAGTAAGATAGTAGATTTGCATAAGGAGGAAGAAAGTCCGCACATTTAATTCATCTTCTTGTGCTGTGGTTTCGTATTCACAACATGATATTTCGTAGTGTGACGTAACGTGGTGCGCGCGCGGCGACGTGGCGTCCGCCGGGCGGGGGGCCGTACGTCAAGGTTTGCAAGATATTTTGCGATACCTCCTGTAACGGAAGTCGGGGACCGGGGGGGGCGGAGTTCTTGACCTGGTTGCTCCCACGCTTCCCGAAATGAAAACCACAAAACGGAAGTAATTTTCTAGAACAACTCTGAAGATTATAGACAACCAGCTTTTAAAAACCAAAATCAAATTATTTAATTTGAACAAATAACTCAGTCATTTGGAATGAACATTATCCTTCCATATTATCTGTACAACAATTATGTACATTTGACAAACACTTCAGAATTGTACATTCTTTATCAATTCCTATTTAAAAAATTCACATCCAAATATGATCAAAAAGACAATAGAAATGTAACCAATTAAATGTAAGCAATGAAATAAACATTCTGTACCATTTTTACAAAAATTGTAAGGAAAAAGAAGATGAAAGAAAATTGACAGAGCTTTTCATTGCTTTTGTTAAATACTCAAGACACTTTGGAGTATCATTCCCCAAACTTTTAAATGATAATATTAGTTCATTACCATACATGTAATCATTGAAATAATCACCCTCTTTATCCTGCAGGGTCACATAGCAACCCTGACAGTGCTAATTCTAATGCCATGAAATTACATCATACAAATTACAATCAGAAAAAATTCGTGAAAAAAATTTTTCTGAACGTTATGCAGAAACAGCTGTGTAACTGTTCCCCTTTCCAATCAGCTATTTTTCACAATCTGTGATATTAGATAATCTTTAATATTGCACCCATAGAAAACTGCAGAATCTCCCCTCAACTAAAGAACTTAACAAATCTTGACACATTCCTAAGTAGTAAATTGCAAATAAGTTACAAATGGAGAGCATATGATTGTCAACAGTACCAGTTAATGAAATTGAAAGTTCCCCTTTTCTTCAAGCTCTTTCCTATTAATAAATGATCGGTCTACAATTCAAAATTACTATTAGTGATTGAAAATTGATACATTAATATGCACAAATTCATTTTTCAGCTCTCAAGTCCTCAACTTAAATAATGCAAAAGAACACCTTGTTTTTTAAAGGAATATTATACATTCGGCAAAAGAACAGTAAGAAAAGTCACTTGCCACTCAAATGTCGGGCCCTGCACCTACAATACTTTCACACTTTAATTTTCCATTTTCCCTTTCCTCATGTTTTGTGGTGGCGGGCTACACCCCATATTTGACCAACACAGCACTGCTCCACACCCCCGATTTTCCCCGACCGTTCACCCCAACTGTCCACGGCACACTCTCGTCGACCCCAACCCTACTTCACCCCTCCTTTCCGCCCTCCGCTACGGCCGATTCCCCGCCGGGGGGAGGGGCCGATTATGTTGGTTGTCTCTGGGGGATAAGAGAACAGGGGCGGTCCAGGGTTCGCACTGCTTTGCTGCAACTGGCTCAGGTAGAGAGTCAAACACCAGCACCGGTTGACAGCCGTTTATTCCAAAATGAGTTACAGAAAGATCTGGTTGAGCTTAAAACCAATTGTGCCTCCTCTCGTAGGGCGCCCTGCTTCGCGAGTGACTAAGCCACGTGCCGCAGGCAGGTCCCGGCAGTCGCCTGATGGAGGATCTGTACCGAGGTTGTTCTCACTTTAAGAGAACATCCTGCGTGACTCCACGCATACACTTGTCCACACGTGCTCAGTGTCCACGTGTGAGTGGATTGGCAAGACATCTTAGCCGAATTTTCCCTGAGAGCTGTTTCTTATTTCAATTTCAAAATTTATAGTCGTTTTCCCGGCTGCCCAGGATGCAGTACTTTGATGATGTGACCACACAAGTGTGAGGCACAGGTGTGGATATAGCTCACGAACTGCGCCTCGCGCGGCCTCTCATACCACCACAGTGGCGACAGCCCACACCGGGTCCGCGTCACAGTAGTCACTCTTCAGAATATTCCATAAAGGGGCCACATGTCAATGCATTTTCGGGGTTCAGTATTTGAGGATGGCGAAAAATAAATTAAGTGAATTAAAATTTGAACAATAAATACTTGTCTAATTTGAAATTTCTAATGTAGATAATGAAAATGAGCTATTCGAATCATATACACTGATTTAATTTTTTAAACTACGGGAAAAATCGGAGAATCGAAACGTGATTAAAGGGTTGTTATTTTCTGTGGCGTGGTGTATCTAGGTTCAGATGTTCAATTGATTCCTTGAATCATTGTCCCCAAAAAACTGATCGATTTCTAATTACTGATCTTTGCGTAACATGTAAGCCAATTTTTGTTATTTCTTTTGAATGGTTGTCTCCTGATTTAAACTTCTTCTTTGTGCCAAAAAAATCAATGAGTGTTGGTTGATTTGTGTTGTAACTTGATGATGTTGAAGGGCTGGCACGGTCATTAACTCTACCATTTTACTTGACGATTTGCGAGGATTCAAACGTCCGGGGCAACATTTTTAGTTGCCTTGGCTCACTTGTGTTCGTGGAACTGAATACTACCTGTTGTGTTGATGTAACATGTTTTTTTTAAATTTCTAGTGTTGTGGAATTTTCACCAGGCGAAACCGTTTTTAATATTCTACAATTAGCACGATTGTCATCTTTGAGTCCCTTCAAAATAATTCCACACTTCACTCTTTTGTTTATGGAATGACTAATTTAAAATAGTCGTTCGGTCATTTTAAATGCAGAATTGAGCTCCGTCAGATGCTTCCGCAGGGGGTGAGGAGTAGCTGAGTATCCGAGAAGAAACGCTGTCATCGAGATTGTTATCATGCCTGTCGTCACTAGATTTCTGGGACCTCAAGGAAGAGTTTCAAAGCTGAATTGGTGCGAATTCGGGGCTATCTCAAGGAATGGTGACAGGCGAGTGGGGTAAAGAGCGGGCACGGCGCTCGGGCGTTGCAGCGTTGGGTATTCAACGACTGTAAGTGAATCTGAACAGACGGGCACTTCCTTGTAGGTAACAGAAGAAAAAAAGGGGAAAGAGGAATGTAAAGAAGACAATTCTTCCATAAAATCAGAAGAGATGAGGAATGGCATAAATAATTGAAAGTATCGAAAAAGTATCGAGTCGTTTTCCGAAAGTATAGATCGCTGTCGATGCCACCCGAGTATCGAGGGTATCGGGGGATTGAAAGTATCGAGGGCCCATCCCTAATGTTTTTAAACATAGATGTTTTAATGTTGGTTTAGTAACCACTAACATTAAATTCTGCGCAAACAAAATTTAATTTGACAGTGGCCGTGCTTATTAATTTATAATTAAAATTTAACTGAAAACAAGACAATGTTTTTCATGCGCCAAACATCCGAAGGAAATACCTGGCCATCAGGATCATCTTGAGCAATAAATGGTGGTCGATGAAGATACTCGTAGAACAAACCGCGTGCGTTTCAATCGAAAACAATCAGATATTGGTACCAACGGATATCGTTTCTTACTTTATCTTTTACAAAAATTTTGGGTTATGGGGATCTTTCATCCTTGAAGAAAACATTGAAAAAGAAAACATCTATAAAACATCGATGTTAAAAACATCGATATTTTTATAGAAAAAAGTGATGCTTTTTAAGCATTGACATCGATGCGCATCCTTACCCGACATCTGTGAGATGCACATATGTTGTGGTGGAGGAGAGCGGAATTCGATGACGAAGTTCAGGCCCGGAGGAGAGACGTTCCCCGCTTTTGGGGCCTCAATTCGGCTCTATTGCTTACGTCCCGGCATGTCAAGGTGGAAGGGGACAAACACTAGTGCTTGCGGGCAGCTGGTCGAGAGAAATTGGCGCCAGATTTAAAAAAGGGTTTTCAAATTCTCCGGAGTGGCGGTACGTCACTGGATACCTGGCCTTTCTAAGCCAAATCCCATTTTCTAAATATTGGTGCACCAATTTCCGCCATGATCAAAATGATCTAATCGTCTGTCAGGCATGTCAAGGTCACGGGGGAAAATTAACAAGTTTATTTGAGCTCATGGGCATTGGTCCAAGAAATTAGCGCGAGATTTAGTAAGGACTGTACAAATGTCCGGAGTGGGGATACATCACTGGCTACCTAGCCTATTACTGTCTTTACGAGAAGTTATTTGACAGTTATTGCAAAATTTAGGTATACTAATTCTATTTTCTTTAAGGCAAAGAAATTTCCCTTCAAATTAAATAATAAATCAGTCTGATTTCAAAATCTTTAAATTTAGAGTAAAATTGAAAAATAATCAAAATAATCTTGATTTTGTAATCCTGTTTACTTAAGAGTCATATATCCAACCCTACTAGTTACAGACCCATCAGTCTCATTCCCATTTTGTCAAACATGTTAGAAAAAATACTACTAAAGAGACTCGTAAAGTTATAAATCAAAACAACATTATTCCTCCCTTTCAGTTTGGTTTTCCCCAAGTCACTCCAAAGCCCAATTACTGCGTTTAACTGAAAATATTCACGAAGCATTTCACTCTGGCCATCATTTATTAGCAGTCTTCTGATGTCGCTCCAGCATTCGACAGGATATGAAGGAATCATATATAAACTAAGAAAACTAGGTATACCGAAATATTTAATCAACAAATTATCCAATTTCATTAAAGACCGCACATTTATTGTACAAGTGGGCTCCATTTTCTTCACCACGAAATAGTTCACAGGGAGTTCCACAAGGTTCCCCGTTGTCGAATCCTCTTTTAAAGTATTCATTTCAGACATTCCAACGCACCCTAATGACACACTGCCCTTTTTTCAGACAATACTGCATTTTCTTTTGACCAAAAAATATCAATACCACAAGGAATTAATTCAGACAAATCTCACGACTATTGAAACATTATCAGAAACTGAAAATCAAGATAAATCCAAACAAATCCACATCCAAAGTTTTCCCCGCTACGATTTCCAGCCTTCCCAATCCACTAAAATTTGACTCGGTAGTAATACCATGGTGCTCTCAACCGCCCCAGACGTTATTAGGTGTCCAATGGACACCAGATTGACATGGAAAGACCACATCACCTCCAAGGTGAACGAAGCTAATAGACGCCTAGGTATTCTTCGACCAGTAAACAACCACACTCATCATTAAAGCTCCATTCTGCTCTCCTTATATATAAAGCCATTTTACGTCCATTACTTACGTACGCTTTTCCAGTCTGGTGCAATGCCGCCCCATCAACAAAATCCAAATATTCCAAAATAGGTTCCTCAGAACTGCAGTTAACGCACCTGGTTTATAGCACACTAACCTTCACAAATATCTAGCCATAGAGCCGTCCTAAATTCATCATTAAACTTTCCTCATCATTCTTCCAAAATCTACCCTCAGTTACTGGTGCTTCCACTACAACATAGGTAAAGAGATCCCAGAAACCGCAACTGACTGATATAAGATAAATGAAAAATTCTTCCCAAAAAGTCAACAATAGGTATTCTCCACTTATCATTCGACTATTTCAATCAATGTTTAATGGGGGGTGGCTGTCACCCTTCGCATATTTCATTCAAAAAGCTCGCTCCTAACAACTGAAAAGCCATATGGCTGAGCGTTGTATAATCAGCTACTCTGTTAAATAAATAAAAATCAGCGGGAAGAGTCATAAAAATCATGGACTTTCTACGTTAAGGTTAGAAGGTTAAACACAAATATTCTTGTCTATTAAATGCGCTGTCCGTCCGTGGAATTTTGATGTTTGATCTTCAGGTTAACGAAGATATTCTGGGATCTTAGAAATGGAAATGACAGAAAACCGTTATGAGAGTTCTATTACGAAAACATGGATTTTAATATTTATTTAAATAGTAAACTTCAATACACTTGTTTTCTAACGTGGCAGTTGACGTTAATCAGCTGACGACGATTTCGTCCAATCGGAGCTTAAACGTCACTACAATGACGTCACCATGACGACGATTTAGCTTGATTGATGACGCGGGAAAAGATGATTTACGTCAGTGCATGTTAGAAAAAATCAATATATCTAATGGGGTTTTGAAATTAAAATCTACAGGAACTTGTATGCAAAATTTATTTTTGTAAATGTGCTCCTCACCGTACCTAAACTGGATGGCCTAAACCGTGACTGACATTCATAGGGTTTTCACCAAAAAAATATTTCCTAATCGATCTGACTTAAATACCGACCCCTTGAATTTAAAAAGAATTTTTCATTTTTGAGATCTTTTACATGAAACCCAAACATATTATCAAAATGAGTTCAAAAGAGGCACCAAATGTTTTCTACAAACAGTTTGTCAAGAATAGCAAAGTACAATTACAAAATTGCGCAGGTCAGATTTTCATTGAAAATGTTTTCTAAATGTAAAGCAAACCATGTACCTTTGGTTTGAGCTTTAGAAATGTTAGGTAAGGGTATAAGATGCCGTTTGCTGTACTTAAATACCATACTGTGCTATTCAGGCTGCTCGGGCAGGTAATCAGCTTTTTCGGTGGCATCCAATCGAAGGTTAAACGCCACGATAGTGACGCAACTGCAGTGACGTAAAACTCCATTGGGTAGATCGAACAGTTGATAACCTGTCAGACGAAGTTCAAATATCACAGCGTATAATCGCATCCTAGCCCTACCCAAAAATATGTTTGAATTCGTAACACTTTCATGTTCAACTATTATTTTAATGTTACATAACCATACAAAAAAATTGAGGGAAAGTGTGCCTTTAGCTCAATTATATTCAAATACCTGCATCTAAAAGTATTTGGAAAACGTCTTATTGGCCTGAAGTTATCAGCGTAGAGTTAGTCGAATCTGAATTCACTGTAGTTGCTCTGTGCAGATGCAGCTGAACACGGCAGCTGGTGGACCAACGCAGAAATTTGGGGCTCCCGCCGGAAGACTACTGCATGGACAAGACTACGCTGAGTGGCAAGTTAACCTCGCCTTCCTGGCTTGTCCGTGCAAACATGTGGGTGGTCCGCAAGTGCTGGGCTACAAGCGAATGCTGACTATTTCAGAAGCTATTGCTTTAGCAAAAGCCACTGCGACACAAACTTCCAGAAAACTTCACGTGGAATGCACGCACAGCGCCCCTTTTGCTGGATCAGAGCGTCGGCAGGCAAAAGTGATATACGCCCGGCTACGAGGACCGTTCCGATACGTGCCGTCTGGTCGGACGAATGTTAATTGAAATGAGGTACTTCCACGCTTTCTACTTTTATTAGTAAGTCATGATTTGCAATTGTATAGAAATATATTTTTCTGATTCAAATACTGATTGTCTGATGTCTATTAGTAACTCCAAAAAACTTCTTCTTAGTACAATATAATAAATTATTTTTCTCACGACAATTTCTCATAAATCACTCTTAGCTTTCGCAGTCAACCAACAAATGTTTGCTTTAATACTTTAAAGAGGCTGACAAAGAAAATTATATTAGCAATTTCCCAGATGTGCATTTCAATACAAGGTTCTCTTAATTTGCAGATGTTTGCAAATTGACACAAAGCGTAAAACCAGTGTAAAGTATCATTCAATTTGATTAATATTTTCAGAAAACTATGCACCTTAAGATTACTAATAGAATTGTAAAATGCCTACAAATCATTTTATTGACCTTTACTTGAGACATTTAATATACGCTAATGAAAGAGGAACGATGAAATAGAAAAAACAAAGGATCGTGCAGTGTGAAAGTTTAATTTATGTTGATGTTTAGATATTATTGAGGGATCTCCAATTTTAATCCAAATCATTTGTTGACATTTTCAGTGACAAGTTCATAAGCACTCTTTATCGATGGAACGTTGGTAGGTAAAGTGACCGGGTCTCCATTCTCTGTACGCCAATTCTGTTTGGGTTACGGAAAGGACATCAGTAAGGAAGGTTACTTTGCTTATGTATTTCAAAGGTGAGAGATCCAAATACTCGACTTATCAATCTTATTCCTCATTTTATTTTATTTCACGCCATTGTACCTTCTCTTTAAACTGATGAGTCATTACACGGCTGAGTCAGATAATTGTTTTATATTCTCGATAGACAGTACTATAACATTTCCATTTGATTATGAAGAATTTCTAGGAAGATTTTGCTCGTTTTTAACCTTCCACGTATGAACATATATTTTCAGTATTAAAGATAATTTGAGATAATCACGACCACAATCTAATTAGGTTTTTTTTTATTATTACATAATATGAATTTATGATACGGGGCTCAATGGAAGAATAATAATCGGCCATTGATCGGTATAGTGGCAATGCCATTGCTTTGTCATTGTTAACATAAATATTGATGAAGTTGATAATTTTTTTATTTAATGAAGAGCATTTAATAATAAATTAAAAATTTCTCTTATTTTGAATTCATTCTTTATCTTTCGAATGATTGGAAAATTCAAGTAATTACAACTGAATTTACAATATTATTCTCTCGGGGGAAAAAAATACGAATCTTATCCTCGATACGCATTTTTGCAAATGTTCAAAAATTCTTGAAACACCACACATATTTTGTTCACATTCCAAACCATTAACTGAGCTACTCTCAAAGGCTGAAAAGTCTCTGTTTTTGGAAATTTAGTTTATGAAAATGTTCGTATCTTTGTTTTTTTCCCGTTGTTCATGTGCAAGTTATTTTTTTACTGTGTTGTATATTAATAATATTACACAAGAAATGGGTTGATAAAGCAAGCAATTCCTTCAAGAGGGACAGATAAAAGTTTTGGTTGGGAACCTTTCATTACAGTAACAAACGGGATAATTTCAAAATCGATATTAGAAACACTAACAAGGTGTGAAATGTGAAATATAAATCATAAATAAGAATAACTACTTACTTAAGTTAACGTGGTCAATAAAATAATAAAAGTATTAATACGTAGTATGAGGCTAAAACTTCGACCTAATATATAGCCTGACTGTCAGTTAAGTGTCGATGAGGGGAAGTGAGAAATTCAAAAAAAGAAAATTTGATGAATTTGTCTATTAGAGGTAAGCAACAGAAGGGTCTTTTTAAAAATTGATTTATAAATTTTCCGAAATATTTAATTTACATTCTTTTTTTTGTAAATGTGAGATTTTTTAAAATTTTTGTTACGGTCAAAAAGGTAAAGGGGAAAAATGGGTAGGGCAAAGGTTAGTTGTTCTGATTTAACTTCAAGTCCTACATGTTCATTAATGCTATGGATGAAATTTATCTCAGTAAGGCATACAAAATTATAATATTTCAAACATATTTCATCATTACCTCAATAATAAATAAAACTAATTGTATTTTGTGATTATCTCAATCAATTCATCCTTAACATGAAGTACTACAAAAATTCGGCTGAAACTACTGAGTTATTACAATTCAGTATTCTTAGTACTCTGATAACGTACCATCGCAGTATATTGATAAATATATTCTTATATCTGCCCCATACTGAGAAGCGTGGTCACAAAAACATTACCAATTTTTTCACAAAAGTCTAGTAATAATATTTGATGATATAAAGATTCACAGTGCATAGTTAGATATTTTCTGATTTCGC
Source organism: Teleogryllus oceanicus (assembly GCA_964035755.1). Taxonomy (NCBI): domain Eukaryota; kingdom Metazoa; phylum Arthropoda; class Insecta; order Orthoptera; family Gryllidae; genus Teleogryllus; species Teleogryllus oceanicus. The sequence goes on from CAXIVR010000002.1 coordinate 15,434,788, forward strand.
CTACATACTGCCGAGCTTAATGACAAAACTTTACAAACTTTCAAAACGTCTACTAACTATATTATATGATACACGGGGAATTGGTCCTTGGTCAAATAGGTAACGTTTGGACCATACGACCGAGATTAAGTTACTTTTTTCGAGTACGGTCGCCGAGTTTTCGTATTCGCTTCTCTCATAACTTCATTCTTGAAATATGGCTCCAAATACCCTAAACGGAAGGAGTAAAGATGTCACGATAGAGGAAAATACGTTCACTGAGAGTCTACTAACATTTGAAAACGAAAAAGGTACCGGGTAACTTCCCTGTCGCATAAGAGTAATAGAAGTCTCAATTTGTAGACCAAAGGTAATTTTCTTCAATGAGAAAAAAAATCTTCTATTATGATAATTTATGTATTTTATGACATTGTGAAGTTAGAATTTTCAACATCAAATACCTCCTTTTTTTACAATCTTAGAGTATAATTAGTGCATGGTAGAAAAAAAAACAAGAAACTTTGAGAACTCGATTGGCTGCTTCTAAAAATCAATCTTTAATTTCATGTTTGGATAAATTGCATGAATGTTATTATATTTTAAAAGAGTGAGAGTTGTACTCAATTTCAATACGGATTTTATTTTGAAAGTGAATTTTTGATCATCGACACTGATACATTTTGATGACATGTTGCAATGCCAGAATAAGGATCCGAAGCCTATGACATGGAAGAACTACGTGTACCTGGTGCTGTACCTGGTGGGGCTGGCGTCGCTGCTGGCTACTCTGGCGGTGTACGCGCTGCTGCCAGAGCTGCGAAGGCCGGTGTACGCCAAGGCTCTCATGTGCCACGCGGCGGCCCTGGCGGCGGCCTTACTCACCCTGGCGGTGAGCGAGTGCATCACCGTCGGCTCCCACGCCGCGTGCGCGGCCTTAGGTGAGACAGGCTTAGCGCTGCAATCATCAGCAATACTTTGAGGAGTTAAGATAAATTAAAAAAGCGGGCGCAAGTTGAGTTGTTATGAAGCTTTTTTCACAATACCCCAGGGGGTTTGGGAAATATTTTGAAAGATCTCACCAGGATCTGACAGCAAAGAAGATTCGGTCCTCACAGGTGGTGGTGGTGGTGGTGGGGTGGTGGGGGCTCTAATGCATCGTTTTCGACTTCAGCCAATGAACTTCAGACACCAGTTTGCGTCACAATATTAGCGGGAAGTTGAAATGTAGCCCGATACCAAAATTATCACCTAGTTACAAGATATTGAAACAGATTTATGAAGCATTCGTATTAATTTTGCATCTTGTACAACTTCGTGTTAGTTTTGGGTTTGGGTTTCTGTTGAGAATATTGTACCACTTTCAAAAAGTTTCTCAACACTTCTCGCTTCCATGCAACATGGCGGCTAGCGTCTGGTCTGGCTCTTCAAACGAAGTGCCCGTCTGTTGTCACGTGGTTCGTAACGGAAATTATTGATGCGCAGAATCAGCTAAAATCGGTGCACCGGAAGAACCCACCCATGTATTTCCACGTTGGTTTCTCATTCATTTAAGATTATTGATATAGTAATTTGCTTCGAGACCTAGAATCTCCATCAGACTGCGAGCTTATGGAGTTTTGCCTGGTGGAAACAGAGGATGAGCTACTCCCGTGCACCGATTTTGCTCGTTTTGCGCAGCACCCGATTGGGTCACGAACCACATAACCACAACACAGGCACTTCGTTTGAAATGCCAGACCCGACGCTCGCCGCCATGTAGCACGAAGAGCGAGGTGTTGAGAAATGTTTGAAAGGGACATAAAGTGACAATTTTCAACGGTGACCAACCAAAATAACATGATGAAGGTGAACAAGATACAATACTTAAAAGAAATGCTTCAATATTCGTTTCAATGACTTAACAAGGCGATAAATTTGATATCCGGCTACATATTATTTTTCGCTATTATTGTGAAGTAAATTGGTGCTTAAAGCTCATTGGCTGAAGTTGGACAAGATGCACAATAGCGCACCATTTCTATCCACAATGCGGTTTTGCATGGCATAGCGTACTGCGACCGAGTGCAGTCTCGATCTTCTACGCATGAGCAAATGCACGAAAGTGATGCAGAACTTAAACTGCGCATGCGCAGAAAATTGATAGTGGTGTCAACTACTTTAACGTTTCGTCGTACAAAAATCTCATTATTAAAGTAATAGCAAGGCGAAAATGCATGGGTGTTTTCCCTCCGGTGCACTGATTTTAGCTGATTCTCGCATCATTGATTTCCGTTACGAACCACGTGACCACAGCTCGGGCACTTCGTTTGTAAAGCCAGACCAGACGCTGGCCGCCATGATGCATGGAGAGCGAGAAGCGTTGAGAAACATTTTGACAGTGGTACAATGTTCTCAACAGTAACCAACCAAAACTAACACGAAGCTGTACGAGATGCAATATTTAAAAGAATAGCTTCATAAATCTGTTTCAATGTCTTGTAACGAGATGATATTTCGATATCTGGCTGCATTTAAAATTTCTCTAATTTTGTGACGCAAACTAGTGTGTGAAACTCATTGTATGAAGTCTGATACGATGAGCGAGAGTCCCTTGAGAAATAATTTAAAACACAACTGTTTTGCCAAATTCAGTTATTTAAAACCCATTATTCTTTAATGGATTATCCATGCTTACAACACTTCTTACTGTCTGGTATATGAAATATAGAGAAAGTTCTGTTACAAAAATAGTTGTGAATACAAGTTCTGATATCAAAATGCTTTATTTTAATTTTCCAAACGTTCATCCTTAATTTTACATTACCGTTACAAATCGTACTAGAAAGTCTGTTCCATGATGTAGTAAAACCAATTACCTTCTCCATGAGAATATTGGCGCATAAATTTGTATACAATTCAGCCATTACTCCAAGAGATGTTTAAAAATTTTCAGCAGCTACACGTCATTTTAGGTGCTCTTGACCTGATTACGTTTCTCTTATTTTTGAATTGGATTAAAAAGACAAGAGAGGAAGTAAAAGGGTACAAGCGCGTGTTTGATCATATCATAAGCAAAGTGTAGTACAAAATGGGCAATGGCACACTGTTAATATTAAGTAAATCGGTATGCACAGTAAAGAAGTTGATACTATCCTACTTTTGAGGTTACGACATCAAAATTTGCGCAGTTGCGTGAAGTGGATGAAATTTGAAAATATACCCCAATGTTAGTAACTTCACCATTACAAAATCAGATGTAATAACAGCCATTAGTAATGAGATGAGTAAAAAGTCGCGCTCTGAAAAGTAGATAAATGCCACGCTACTACCTATGAGCTGCGCCTAAGTTTATGCTTTACTAAAAGGCTCGAAGATAGCATTTGCTGCCAATGGCAAGTCTCAGAGGTAAATTAGACTATGCATAAGAAAAATATTTCGTAGCCATCAAGACGTGTAGAGCGCCGCTTTTCCATCGGCAGCTGCGTGCAGGCAGTAGTAAGGGCTGCTCAGGTGGAAAATCTTGGCACAAGAAACAGGGCCATTGTTCACCAAAACTGACGCATACACAATCAGCTATTTTGTTCCAAAATTTTCTAGAAATACTTTTCATGAGAGCCATTTTATGTAGTCGCTATAAAATACATTTTGAACAATGACTGTTGAAAATTCCGGGCATAAATCATTTTACCTATCACTTGTTTCTTCTCTTTAAAACGTGGCCATTAAATAACAAAAGTTATTAAAGAACTTCGCTCATTCATATATTAAAATTTGTATTTCATATTGATTACAGTAATAGATTATAAGTCATATCTTTTCTTTAATTTCTTTGAGTTTTTTGATGAGAGAACTAAATTATATACTTTACTATGGAAGACGCGAGCTTCATGCATTTAACACTGTTTGTCATTTTCTCGAGCATTGGTTACTTGAAATTTGAACCTGGAAACATTGAACACGGTCACTTGAGTAGATAAAATTTAATTGCACACAATACCTACAAATTACAGATGGACATGACCATGCTCTATTGAAAGATGATTTGAAGATGTCTATTAAACACATTTTTAAAAATGTTCAAAATCTTACTAAAAGAGGCACAAACAGAAGGCATTCTGTCATTATATCTTTATCATGGAAAAATCTTACTAAAAAGAGGCACACAACAGAAGGCATTCTGTCATATCTTTATCATGGAGTCTCGGAATTGATGGAATTAGGGCAGCAGAAATTTCAAAGTTGACACTTGTGTGGTTATTCCAAACAAAACGGTTTGTGGACTATAGGGATAATTTCTCAGCATGACAATGCTAGACCGCATGCTTCCCCTGCATAATAGCTAAGGTTTGTGTTGCAAGCGATTGCCACATCTGCTTTTGTACCCGGATCTCGCCTCCAGTGATTATCACATATCTGGTAACGGAAACATGCAATGTGTGTGAAATATGTTCCGTTTGGATGATGAGGTACCGAATGCAAAATATCCCTTATCTGACGACGGGGAATTCATTCACACAGATACCGTTGTGGAGTTCCGGGATGAGGAAATATCATGTAATAGGAATGGTTCCGTAAAATTAAGCATACCCTTTATTTAACGAATTTATCTTTATCATCACAATTCATTGAACATTAAAAAGTTACTTCTACAAAAATTAAAACTACTATAACTCAATTACAAAAATGTTCCTATCGCTAACACTAAAATTCTGACATTAGTTCCTTTAGGAATATTTTCTACACAAATCTTGCAGACTTTTTGTCTATTCTCTTATAGTATTTTGCATTTACAGTTATTTCTTCTTCAGGTTCATCATTCTCAAGAATTTCTTCATTATCGTTTTCTTCCCCCGAGTCACAGTCACCTTTAATTTGATTATTTTAAGATATAATCTTATAAATACATCAGCCTTTAGCTCCACTCATTGCGCAATATTTTCTTCAAAATCGTCGTCATTAATATTCACACACTCTCTTAACGGCCTAGTTATGTTCTTTCTGTATATTACACTTTCGTCAGAGGCGCCACAGATAGAACAGACAATACCAACTGGTAAAGTGCGACGCGCACTCAATGAGAGTTACACTGCTACTGACCTGGAGTCCCTAGGTCTCCTGCGCGCCAAAAAAGGATCATAATTTCCCTGAAACGCATTCCACAACAGTAAGCTCGCGAACCGTTTCTTAAAACTGTAGAAGAAAAAGATACAGGAAGAATCGTGGTTTTAAATAAAGTGTAAATGTAGGTTTCAGAAATTTCGCGAAGTCGGAGTCTCAGGGACTTTACGTCGGTGGCAGAGGGATATGAATTATTGTGGTTCATACAGCCAATATATTTCTCAAACAAGAATTTAAACCTGGTAATCGTTGGAAGCAAGAGTAGTTTTATATCAAGGTACAAAGCACGTGCTTAGGAGTCCAACACACTAAAATTGTAATGTCTCTTTACACGGTAGTTTTCGGCCGATTATCACACAGAAACTTCAAGATCCCAAATCAAAAGTAGAAAAGACAAAAGTGTTTACACGGTCTGCACTAGCTTTCTGTACTGGTTGCCATGAGTTGCCAGGGATCTACATAATTGCATCGACCGAATACATTAATTTGCGACATTTATGTACGTGCGTTCTGAGCTACTTTATTGATACTTTTTCAAGTTTTGGGAACCAACTCTTCTTTCTACCAGCAAAATTGTAATTCTTCGAAATATTAATTACGTTAGATTCATAACACGTTTCTTTTGAATGATGCTAGTAATTATTATCCGAATAATTTAATTATTGATTTGAGCGTCGGGATATAATTACGACTGTAACCATAATGTTTCCTACGTTCCTGCATTGCATTAATCAGTTCTCTTCATAACTTATGAAATGTAAACGAAAATGAAATGAAATGAACATGGACTACAAAAATAAGCGGTAATACTCGTTTATTAGGAAATGTATTATCCTCTTATATCTTCAGTTAGCTGTTTTAAGAATTGCTATTATAGTTCAAGCATTGACATAGTATTTCTGTTGCAGCGTTCTTTGCCAGTTCTTCCTACTTGCCGCCTTCTTCTGGCTTACAGTCTTGTGCTTCGACTTCACTCGGCATCATGTGTTAATTTTAACTACCACATTATGTTTATACATCAAATACAATGACAACAATCAATGGCAAACGTAGCATTTTAAAGCAAAATTCGCAAGACGTCGGAATATCCAGACCTATCGTTCTGAAAGTACTGGGAGATGAGGTATTCGAAGTGTGTTTGTACGGTGTTCTTACTGTAAACCATTCAAACCAGTCATTTTCTGGTATTATTACTCCTCATTAGCGTCAAGGACGCCTCGACCGTTCAAAGACACGCTACGGGAGTGCCGCAGTGAGGCGGCGGATCCAGGTGGCTTCGGGCGCCGCCCGCCAGAGTTCGCCAGAGGCAGACCGGAGGCGCTCGTCCAGTGTTGCCAGATTCCGCAATTTCCGCATTTTCTTTCCCTATTTAATGTCGAATCCACAACCGTGCCGATGGACACAAATTCCGCAATTTTCTTCGACGATTAAAATCAGCCTCAACGTAACCTCAAGCGACATTACGAAAACCTGAACGTCGAAGCCAACGGGTTAAGTTAGTAATACAAGGTATAAATTTAAGCCGTAAAATGAAGGCTACAAAACAACAAAAATTCCAACAAGATAGTTCAGGTTGATAACTAAAAACAACCACACAAAATTTCAGAATTATAACAAAATTATAAGATGATAAAAATTATAAACTATGCATTGAGATGACTCAGTTACCCCTCAGTTAAACCAATCTAGCTTTATCTATAGATAACATTTCAAAGGAGCATCGTCATTACGGATACCCTTTTGATTAATTACGAACTATTTTTAAAACATTTAATATTTAAAACTATTTTTTAAAATATGATGATCTACATATTGACACAACGCGTTCCAAGCCCCTTCAGGGGCGTTGAGCGCTTTGCGCTGGGGAGTAATCTTCCATTAACATGCGCGGAGTAATCCTCCATTATCTTTAAGTCATGTCCGTCACGTCGCAGTCAGTTGCCAAGAGGACCGCCAGGTACTCCGCGTACGCGCCTCCTGCTACGCGCTCCGCGTCACTACCCAGCGGCCAGAATTGGGAAGGAATAAGGATAGGGTGGGTTTAGGACACTTCACAGGGGTTGGACTAGCCCTTGTGAAGCAGCCAAACTCGTTTTGTTGGAACAATTTCACATGAGATTTTGACGGGAATCGAACCGGACCTCAGTGGTGAAAGGCTAGCGACTTCGCTGTATTATTATATTCCTATATTATTTAGGGGACAATACGAAGGAACACATATCCTTTTAGGTACTTTCAGGATCCTCCCATGCGTACAGCAAATCCTTTTTCCGTTGTGACCGAGTGAGGTGTGTCAGGGATCTGCTGCCGATGCACGACGCGCGATACGCCGGCCGCCGCCTGCTGTACTACTCGCTGTTCGCGTGGGGCAGTCCCTCCATCATCGTGGCCATCACCATCGCCCTCCACTACGCGCCCGGCCTTCCTCCTACGGTGCAGGCCAGAATGGGATTTTTCAGCGCTGGTTCACCCAAAAGGTTGCAATAGAGTCAGAAGACTACGATCACAACCCATAGGATTTTGAATTAAAGTATACATTTTTCCCTCTTCAATACTTTTTTTACTCGAATTTGTCAGTGTTTCTCAATGAAAAATTTTTAATGACAGAAAAAGTTTCGGTCTTTAGGAAAGGGGGGAACGGAGAGATTTGTCGAGCACCGTTCGTTTCAAAGTTTTAGGCTCGGTAAGGAAAGGGGAAGTTTAGTCAAGCGCCGTTTGTTTAAATGTTTGAAGGCCCGGTAGGAAAACGGGGGGTTTTATCGAGCGCCCTAATTCAATGTTTAAAGGCTGGGCAAGGGAAAATTTGTTCAAGATTAGTTCAAGAAATTATTTTAAGAATAAGCGCCACTCGATTAAATGTTTTAGGCTCGTGCAAAAATTGGAAGATTTAGACAAGCGCCGGTTTTTTTAATGTTTAAAGGGCTCGTCGGGGAAACGAAAATTTAGTCTTAATATTTAGCTCTATTTTTAGTAAATAGGGTGCCAGTCGGCTGGGATAAAGAGCTATTCAGAGCAGCAGCCCGAAAGTTTAATATTATTGAATTATAACAATACAATTTTAAAGAGAAATATTATTTTAGATCCTCATTTTATTAGTAAACACTAAAACTGTTTTTTCTAACTAAACTACAGCGCTTGTATACGAATTTTTGTTTGAGGCAGGGGGGAAAATTTTACACCACTACGGCCCGGTGGTGCCTGCTGGGAACGTCCCATGTTCCCCCACAGATGTTTCGTTTGCGCCCCCAACGGAGGGGGAGGGGGGGCTGAAGAACGAAGACTCCTGCCTCACCGGTGGCCCCAAAAAACGACGGGGCGGACATTCTTCAATACACTTCGACAGTTTCGCAGATATTCCGTGTTCATTAAATGGATTAAAACGTTTCCCGTTTTTTTTAACCTTTTTTAAAAGTTTTTTGCCAGAATGTTCATTGAAATGAATTTGAGGTTCTTGAAATAAACTCACCTGGATCCTCAATATTTGACGTAATGTTTTGTTCTGGGTGAAGGTTGTGGATTTGACCATCTTTTTCGAGGTTTTCCCTCAGGGGCTGATCTGGGGAGGAAGACCACGAAAAGATGGTCGAAAATCGGCAACACACCCTTTCCCGCGGCTCCCCCACACCAAATATTCATATGACCCCGCCCGCGAACCGATTTCAATATTCCGCACGTTTGTAAATCATTGTTTTAAAAGTGAAAATACTTTCATCTAATTAAATAAAAGGGCCACCCCCTAACTGGGCGTTACAAAATCCCTCTAACAATGCTCATTTTATTAAGCGTTGAATTTTTCCCCAATCAACCCCCCTTTAAATTTGTATGGGAAAATGTATTTCTATCTTTACTTTCGTTTAATTTTCCAAAATCTGATTCGTATCGAAGCTTATCTTTTTTGGTTTTTTGAATTATTATCCCGGGTTGGTGGCCCCCGCCATGCGTATGTTTTTGGGAAGTCACGTCGTGACCGGAAGGAATTTCATATTTTGGGTTTCCCGAATAATGGGCTTTCCCCGACAAATCGAACTTTTTAAGGGAAAAATTTTCTATCCATTTTTAATGTTCTTGGTATTTTACCATTCTGCAAACAAAGTAATGAGAGTTTTTAAAAAATAATGTAATGTTATTCCTCGGTTATGAATTTGAGAAATTTGGGGAAAATATACCATCGCACCCATAGAACAATTTATCGAAAAAAAGAAAGTGCATTAAACCCCATCAAAAAAAATGCACTAAAGAGATAATACAACTCGGTTTCTTTAACATGAATTAATTTTTTTTAGAGAATATTACAAAATATGATAATACAATTTATTTTTAATTATCCCAAAGACTTGATCTTTTTTTTTAATCATCAAAAAAAATTTCAAAAAAAGCGCCCTCTTTTTCTTTCCTTTCTAATTTCCCCCTTTCTTACTGATGTTTGTTCTTGACTCATTTCCCATTTTTTATGCCCCCCTCGATGTCCATAAAAAAATTGCAATTTTCCCTTTTACTGTTTTTTTAGTTCATGGCATAAAACATCTCCCATCTAGCCGCAGTTTACATTCCGCCTTTTTTAAAACTTAACTACGCCAAATCGCCGTAACCTTCCCCTCAACCCAAATGCACCGCATGCATCAGCCCGCCCTATTTGATTGATTGATTGTTTTTTTCGTGTTTTTGGGGCGCCAACGTTTGGTCATTAGTCCTGTTCTGTGTATGTTTTTTCGGGGGGGTAATTTTCCCCCCGTTGGATGGCGAGATGGGGCCGATCTCTTGGGAGGGGGACCCCCCCAACCGGATTTCCCCCACCAGGGGGGCACCGCCCCCGGGGACAAGCCAAAGCTCCCGACCAGTCTAGAGGTAGTGTAGTGCATGACGTGGGTGTGTGTGTGTGTGTGTGTGTGTGTGTATGGGGAGGATAGGACAAAAGAGGAAGGTCATCGCGCGGGGTCCGGGGGCCCTTTGGATTGCCCGGCATTCGCCTGGTGTTGGGAGAAACCAGGGAAAAACTCCGATCAGAGACCCGGGCCCGGAATTCCCTCCAGACAGCGACGAATTCGACCTGCTAAAAGCAAGTCGAAAATCCTGCCGCGGGACCGAACCTGGGGACCTCCCCAGAGACGCTGCAGTGACATCAGTTGATGAACTGAGCTACCGCTTCGGTTCATTTTCGCCCCTAAACCCCTCCGGTCGCTGCTCTTTTTTTGTTCAGGGCGCCTTCATTTCTTTCCCCGGCAAGAACTCCATCCTTCGTTGTCCATGTTTTTTATTTATTCCTTGACCTTTGCCATCTTACTTTTTCGTAAACTTTTTCCACGAATTTTCTCCGTGTCATTTCTTTTGAACAAAACTTTTTAATTTTCTGATACTCCCTCTTCAATCACTGTATTAATATTTTTTTTTTTTCCTAAACGATGCGTTTTCGCATTACTCCTTTAGCCATTTTGGCTTATCGTTTACTGCGATATTTACATTTTATTCTTTTCCCTTGTGATAAACCATATAAAAATTGTTCTGTAAATGTCGGAGAGAAGGAGTAAAAAAAAAAAAGGGAGGAAAAAGACCATATCTGAGGAGCCATAACGGAAAGCGCGGCAGCCTGATAAATTGTTACATTGCGCACCGTATTTTGATAATTTACACCATGCGTGTACCGAGCGAAGCTATGGGCTTCAATATTTTATGTTTTTGTTGAATTTCCCCGGAAGTTTTTTTGTGCGGGTACCTTTTTTTTGGGCCCGAATATGACCTCTTTTACCCAAAATAACGCAGGAATAGTTCGAAGGAAACCTGTAATTCATTGACAGAACTAACACTTTTTAAATTTTTTTGTTCAACGTAATTGGTAATTATCAAAATTTCCCAAAAAAATTTTGTGAAAGTCCACAAAAGAGTTTGTGGAATAAATTGTCCGAGATTTTTTTTTAATTAAAGGGTTTAAAGTACTCATTCAATCGAATGATATTGTAAACACCCCTTTTGTTTGATAAAGATTTTTCACTGAAAACGGAATGAAACCACTGCTGAATGACACCTAGTAATTAAAAACTGATCAGCTTATGGGTTTTAATTTTTTTAAGTACCCCTGAACCGAATCGCTTTTTTTAGTACTTTTTAGCTGTAAAAGGTTTTTTTTTATATTAAATTTCATTCCAATTAAAAATCTTTTTAACTCCCCACTTCGTTTGTTAGGTTTTTGGGTCAGCCCGCGGGGAAAAATTGTCCCAATGTTTGACATTTCCGGGGCACTGCTGAAAATAAAACGGCCCCCCAGGCGAATTGGTAAAGGGGGGTGTTTATCGCCGATCCGGCACAAATTCTCTTTGACATTTTTTTTTAAAAGATAAATTCAATAGCCGAAAATTATCTTTTAGGGGAAAGCCCCTTAAAAAAATGGCGTGCAAATGAATTAATTTTGCATTCCGCCGTTAACGATTTGAGAAGGATATTTCATCATCTTGTCTTTTAAACAAAATTTTTTAATTTAAGCATGGAAATTTTTATTGGGTTTTTAAAAATTAATAAAATTTGACTTTCTGGGGGGTTGAACTGAAGGATTCTTAGAGATGCTCTGTCTTCAGGGTGGTGCTTTAGCAAACCCGTTTGCGTTTATGGGCGTGACGTGGCTGCAGGAGGTGGGGGTTTATGTATCACGGGGGGAGGTCTCACAGATATTTTGTGTCCCCAGGATGCTTATCTATCAAGCTGTTTGCGCGATGGGCGGGCGTGGCCCCAGGGGGGGTTTTTTATCACGGGCGGGGGTTCACGGGTATTTTTTGTCCCCAGGATGTTTTCTCGCGAAAAGTTCGCGCTGATGGGCGGGCGGGGTGCTGGAGGTGGTGGGTGGGCAGTGGGAGCAGACGACATCACCATGGCTTTTGGATCCGTCAACATTCTCCGTCCCGGGGGCTTCGACTGTTGCCGGAAAAAAATGTTCTCCGCCCCAGGGGCGCTTGGGCCTGGGGGAAATTTGGGCCATTCGCCATCATCTTAAAGCAAAGCTCTGACGATCCCTTTGCAGCCTTCCCGAGTAACGGACAAGCCAGACGGATAGCTGGCTGACGATTATTGAATATGGGGGATAAAAAAAAGAAGTAGAATTTTATTTGAGATAACTTAGTTTGCAGGAGTATGTTCCCTATATGGGACATTTATATCCCCAAGAATTACAATATTTTTTTTTGACGCGTAAACTTTCTTCACTTGGCATTAATCCGTCGTTTAGACTTATAGATACCAAAACTTAATGTTGTTATGTTCAACCTAGAAAAATTTCGAACGTTGGTTATTAAAACTGTTTTTTAATGAAAAAAAAATTAGTGGTTGTCATCGCAATCAAATAAGTGAGTAATGCAAATTTTTTTAACTGTATGCAGTTTATTTTAATTAATGTTTTTTATGAATTTTAATCTATAATTAATATTATATCAACTGCCCAAAGGGTTTTAAATTTTTTTCAATTTATTTAAAAAGCGGTTTCCCATACAATTAAATAAAAGGAACTATTTCTCACCAGCAACGATAGATCATGAAAATAGAATAAAATGATAATAGTTTAATACAAAAAAACCCGACATTGATAGAACGGAGTAATGCATTTAAAAGAAAAACCCGATGAGAATAAATTATTTTTCTGACCAATTTTCATTTCGAAACCAAAAACCCAAAACAATGTACTGTTTTTCCTTTGTTTTAAAAAAATTTTTTTGTATACTACTCCCAAAATTTTCTTTAACGATGACCTTGCTTCCTCCCTCTCCAGCAATAAACAGTTTAAAGCAAAAACTCACAGTTAATACGTAACAACATTCCCAAACATTAAAAATTCCGTTGGCAGGAAGCTGTTGCTTTAATAGTCGAGAACTTCTGTTGATCTTTATTAGCATTATCTAAAGAAGGCTGAGGGGTCCAGGGCCTCAAGGAGGCACCTAAAACTCCTACCAGTGTCCGTGCTGTTGTACCTAAACCTGCCGCACATGCAGGTCTGACTTTGATTTTCCAGAGGATCATTACTGAAAACCTAATGACTTTTTAACTAATAAATCCGCCCAATTTCTTAATCCATCGTTCAAGAAAAGTTGCGCGAGTAGTACATGTTTTTGATTTCATAATGGGAAAAAAACATGAAAAATAATTTAAAAAATTTTTCAATTATAAAGACAAAATGCGTTGCCGTTTTTTAAAAAGTTTTATGAAGTATCTTGAAATAATCAGATTGAATTGCATTTTGAATATTAAAACCTGTGATTTCGTTTACCAAAAAGGGGAATTTTCCCATCATTGTAAAAACCCGCTCGTCACATACCTAAATAAAAGTACTGAAGATAAGGGGGTTAATGGACATTAAATTTTTTTGGGAAAAAAATTTAAAGATATTATACAACATAGATGCCGCTATGGCGGGGATTTTCATGTAAAAAAGTTTAAAAAGGCAAAATATTTATAAAAAAATGAATTTTTTAAAATAATAGGTTGGGTTTGTCCGTCTCGGATAGGAAGTTTAAAGTAAATAATCAATGAAATATTTTTTCTCATATTGAAAATGTAAAGTGCTGATTTTTGACAAAAAAAATGGGAAACATGATTTCTCCAACAATATTTTCTTTTATCTATTTTTTGTAATTTTTTTTTTTGATACGGGTGTAGTGAAAATCTATGTTTTTTGGGTTTTTTTAACTTGATAATGGATTCTTGAAAAAATTTTTTTTGGAAAAAATCTGTCTGTCATGGTTTTAAATGCCCATTCGTCGGACAACACTAAACCCCAAAAATCTAAACTGCTTTCAAATCAAACACGAAACTTTGTACGGGTGTTTTTCCCAAAAAGAATATTCCTTTTCGTCACACCGTATTCTGATGTCTGCTCTAAAAAGTTTTAAAAGTCCCCCAAGACTTTTTCAGATTTTTTAATAAGGGCTTCGTTTTTGGAAAAAATTGCTGGGAAAAGAGTTTGTACCATTAAAAAATTTTTGGGTTTTAAAATTTTCAAATTTTTCAATTTTCTTTTTTAGATTAACCGTGAAAAAAGAACCTTTTTACTTTATAAGTGTATTTTATTATTCTTTCAAAAAATTAAAAAATTAGGGGTTTTTAAATTTTTAAAAATGGGGGGAAAAAAATTTCCCATGTTTTAAAGAACATTTTCCAAAATTTAAAAAATTCAAAAAAAGCTGAGGACACGGTTTCTTCATTTTGAAAAAAATCCTATGCGGGTTTGGCGCAGTAGTGTTACAGAGGGGGTGAGGGATGGGCAGAAAGAAACCACAGGGAAGGACGGGATTTAAAAAATCACTTTTTTGTATCGGAGATCCCAAAAGTGAATATCCCTTGAAATCTCGAAACATTTCCAGATTGATAATTTCCTGTTCTCCGCATATACGTACGTATACGAGAAAGTAAAAAATTGGGGGACATCATTTTAAAGGTTTTTTTTTAAAACTTCCATATTTCCTTTATTACAAAATGGGGGTACTTATGATTCTGCAAAAAGCGTTTTATTTTAAGCGTTTTAATTTTTTAAATTTCAAATATTTTCATTTAACCTGCCCAATTTTTTCGAACTCATTCTGCAAAACACTTTCAGAAAAATTGTGTTTTGATATTTTTCATTTTTTTTTAAAATTTTGAAAAATTTTTTGTATTGTCATGAAAAAGACACAAAAACAAAAGATTTATTTTGTATTTTTGAGCTTTGACGTACCAGATTATTGCCCCCTCAAATCTACCTGCATCTCAAGGGCGTCCATTTATCTCAAAAGTGCCTGAACTCCAGTCCAGTAATTTTTTCATTTTTAAAATTTTTTTTATTTATTTTATTTTATCGAACGTATTGTTTATAATTTTCAAAGTTAATAAACTTTAAAAATTTAAAATGACCAGATCCTAAAAGCAAGGAGCTTAAGAAAAGGAACTATTTGAAAAAAAAGCCCCCCAAATATTTAAATAAATAGAAATTTTGATACAGTAAAATTTACATTGTATATATTTTATTAAAATATTGTACAGATGAAAAGTATGATGCGGGAAAAAACAAACCCGGGAAACCTCTTTTTTCATTTTATAATGATATTTTTCAGATGTTTATGCCACAAGGGTTGCTTGGGAGTTAAAAAAAAAGGAAAAATTTATTTGATGCAATTTAATAATATGGGCTAAGGGCGAAAAAAGGAAATAATATTATTAAAATTTATTTTATTATTTTTATTATTTTTTTATTTTTACATCATACACTTTTAATTTTTTCACCCCATCCGGTTAATAAAAAAGAGATAATTTCCAACTTCAAATCAATGGATCAACCATAAATTTTCAGAAACTTGATGTTAATTTTCCTATGAAATTTTTTCAGGTTTATCTTTCTTATTGAGTTATAGATTCATGTAGAACTTAGGTTTTTCCCCGGGGCCCTAAATTTATTGGCAATGTCCCCCATTTAGTCCCCCAATTTTTTATTTCATTTAAGGGGGTTGATTTTTTGAATTTTTTACTTTTTTTTTGGGATGTTGTTTTAGGACTGAATCAATAATCATTTTTATTTTTCTTTCAGCCTAAAATTCCGGGTTTTTAGTTATAAATTTACTGTTTTATCCCTTTTCCAAAATTTTTGGATTATTTTCAATATGGTTGGGTGGTACTTATCTTGGGTTCGGTTACCCGTAAAAAGGTTATTATTGTGGCATAGTTGCTGAAAAACCCCTTTTAAAAAGTGTCATGTCTTTTGTATATTAGAGGATGCTAGAGAGTTCATCCACTGATAATGGGTCTATTTTTTCTATGTTCTCCACATAGCCGACTTTTGTCACCCGAACGTTATTGTTTTCAATAAATTTACGGGAGTTGATACTACTTGGTCCTGAATAGCTACCATGAAACCCCTGTTTCAGAAAAAAGTTCCCCCGCACAGTCATTTAATTGACGATTTACGGTCCATCAGTTCTCCTCTATCTGGTATGGGTAGGCCCCGTAATTGCTTTTTTTCCAGTTGCTGATTTTCATCTCATTGGTCTGTATTTGTTTTTGTGGTTCATTTTTTCATGAAAAATTCATGGTGAAATTTTTTCGGTCAATGTATTTTACAACCGATGTATCTTGCTTCCATTAGTTTTTTTCCGGGAATACTGCCCAGTCCTCCAGTTGTTGGTGATGGAGATTCACAATTTTATGACACCCTTCCTCCAAAAACCTGGTAGGGGGAATTTTCAATCGCTTTTTGGGGGGTGACATCTAAATCTGGTGCAAAGTACCTGCAGTTTGTATTTAAAAGCACTAGTTCTTTGTGATATCTGACAATACCAAAGCTGTAGGGCACAATTAAGGTATTTTTAGCCTTAATTTTCCCAAAAACACGAGTTTAGTTTTCAAATTTACTCAGCGGGATTAAATTCCCCGGGGAAAGTTAGATTTTTTAATTTTTGGGCAAATTTAAAACTTTTAAATATCCAAAATATTTGTAATATTCCCCAGGGTCTTGGGATGAACGTTCGTGTTTTGCATTTCCTTTTCCCCCGGGTGTAATCCATCTGATGTTGCCACTTTCCTTTTCCCAGTGAATTTAGTTTAAATTTACGCCAAAAAGCATTCCAATATCATTGATAAATTTTGGTAGTGTCAAGCAAAATTGCTTTTTTTGTGGTGCTGAATATTTTAAATCGTCCATGTACAGCAGGTGGGGTAAACGTACATGATCGATTTTTTTTTGATTTTTGCCCCTTTGATCTTTTTTTAACAAAGTCGATAGGGGGTTTTAGAAGGGAAAACAGAGCGCTAAAAAGTCTCCTTGGGAAAATTTTTGTTTAATATGTATGTTTTCCCGGGATTGAAGATTATTTTGGTGCAAATGTGCAATCTGGTTGTCCACCTTGCATCTGTTTAGAAACGATACAACCAATGGGCTTTTTGTACATTGCACATCAATTAGCCAGGAGTGAGCGCGAAGGCTTTTTAAATCAAAAAACTGTATATAACTCCCCCTGTTTTCTACATGTCCAAAACTGCCGCACTATAATGAGCTTTTCCTTTCAGCCTTTGTGCCCCCCTCTTGCACCCCCTTTTCCCAGCCGGGATGTATTGTCTTAAAGGTGCTGATATATCTTATCTGTTATTATGAAGTTAGTATTTATAAAGTTGGAAAATGTATTATTATTATTATTATTATTATTATTATTATTTTTAAATTTTATTATTATGTATTTTTTTTGGGGTGGCAGTCCGACTTCACCCGGCCAGACGGTCCCCCCTTGCCTGGGCCCAATTAAATTTCCCCATGCGGGGAAAGGGGACATGACGAACTTTGTTTTCTTTTCCCGTAACTAGCAAGATCCGCCTGAATGTGTTTTCTTCGTCACAGAGCAAAGAAAGGGACGACTTTAAATGCTCAACTTAGTTTTGTCTCGCCCGGGATGGGCCCCGGGGACCACAGCAGGGAAAGAGACGCTGCCCAAGCCATCCCAGACAACAAAAAAACAACAACAACAACAACAATGGTATAATCTTTAAAAATAGAGGTAAAATAATAAAAAAATAAATAATAATAATAATAATAATATAACAACTGACAGTTTCCCTAAAACACTAAATTACAATAAGAAAAAAATTTCTATAATTATATTTTCTAACTAGGCACTGAATATTTGCACAATTAACACACACTGCACCATCAGTAGACTCTGTCCCTCCTATGTTTTAAAATTCTTCATTTCCCCCCCTCTCCCTCCCAAATTTAACAAAGACTTTGGGTGCATATCTGCATTCATTTTGATAGTCAGGGGCAGTGCTCAACATTTTTTTACTTTACAAAAGAAGCAAAAGGGAAAAAATTTTACGGTATTCAGCAAATAAAAAGCGAGAAACGAATTGTGCAGGGTTTGTTGTTAAACTATATCATGTTTGAAAAAATCTTGGGGAATATTGTCTTTTCAATTCTAAAAAAAGTTAATTCCATCTGTATAAGGATTTCAATTTGTTATGGGGTTTAATATAGTTCGTCATACACAGTTGATAAATATCTAATTTACCCTTTAAAAAAATTAAATTGATTGTTCTACGATTATTTAATTAAGATTTATTTAAATACTATTATTAACTTATTTTACATTGACAGCTTAAACGAGGTGGGAAAATAAAACTTTAAAGTTTTAAGGGTTCAGTGTTTATTTTCAAGTTTTTTTTAAAAGTGTCCGTCAAACTCATCTAATATAATAAAGTTTTAAATAATAAAATAAACCCCTTTTAAGGATCTATAACCGAGAAACTGCAACGTGTTGATCATGAAAAAGTATGAAAAAACCCTTAAGAGGAGTCCAAGGGGAGAAAGTAAAAAAGAAAATTAATTTTAAAAAAATTGGGTTTTTTCCCGAAATATTTGGGCGCACTAAACTCATTTGTTTCATTGGCGCTATTCTCAATTGTCGCGGGAGCATTCACAAAGGATTTTCCCCAAATTTGCAGATTGGCCCGTTTTGGAATAATATCTTATGATGCAGGTCTTAGAAGAACCCAACAAAACTGCATCCCGGATTTTAATTTTGTGGTTGTAATAGTTGAACATTGCAAAATTTGGGAATAAAAACCCTTCATTGTGAAGGAATTCCATTCTGCACTCTTCCAAAAACCCCAAAGAAAAGACACTCATCTGACCCCGGTTGATCGATTTTTCTTTTCTATTACCACATGGTTCTGCCGTGACGATGATTCAACTCGCTGGTTCCAGCTGCGGGAAAAATCGTATTGATTGTTTTATTGTTTTTTTTGTGTTTCTGGGCACTCAACTTCTTTGGCATTAGTCCCGTTATGTAGTCTTTAATCTCGAGAAATTGCGGTGATCTTTCCCGCTGGATGGCGAATCCGGTGCCGATTATCGTGGCGGGGGTTTCCCCAACCCGGGGACTCTTTCCCCAATTTATTTATAACTACCGGGTCTTTTATCTACTACAAAATAGGGAAATGTGTTTTAAACAGAAAAAATTATTTCTGGCCCCGAGTCTCGAAGTCAGGTCTTCGATCGACTCCCCGTACCCACACCACTGCGTTATTCTCCTGGGGGTTCAAATGAGCCTTCTCACCCCGATTTTCCCAAAACCCCTTTTTATTCTACTTAACATAAAATTTAAAACACATTGGTGTTAAAGAAATAGTGGCAGACAAACCACTCCATGTACAGTATCAAAAAAGAAGGGAAAAGGTGTAGATTAATAAAGATCAATCGTTTATGGGCTTAAAAGGGGGAAGAATAACCCCTCGGAAGCAATTGAAATACTGCCCAATATCGGGTGTTTAGAACCGATATAATGATTAAGCGGTTTCAAAATTTCCAAGATTATCACTGCCCGCATTTGCCAGGGAGAAGGCCCATTGATCATATTGTCTCGGCTTGTCATTCTAGCAGCCATTCCAGGCCATTCTAGCAGTGACCGAATACTTAAAAAACCATAGCAGGGTTTTTAGTTAACTCCACGGGAAGATGTGTGCTGGTTCAGTTTCAAAAAATGCTCGAAGTGGTAAAAACATTCATCAAACCAGTAGCGTCTTTACAAGTGTACAAAATGTACGACCAAAAATTCAAACATCGAGATAGCGGAAACAAACCGAATATTGTTTTTGAGTTTGAAGAACAAGGATCTATTTGTTGATGCTACCGTGCCTTGCTATCAAAACGTCGTAGTCTGAGGCAGAAAACATCTTAAAGGCAAGAGTTTGAAATCGAAAGCCGAATGGGGGGAAAAACACAGATCGTCGTTATAGACGAAGATTCTTTTTCCGAAAAATTTTGTAAGAACTTTACTGAACTTCCATATCATTGAAAAGTCTGGGGAAATTCAAAGATTTACTTTTTGGGAACAGCTCCCTTTTAAAAATATTGCCGAGGAAAAAATCCTGTTTTTTCTCAAAATCTGGTTGCAACCAGCCTAATCTTTGATTTTTTATCAAGGACTTAAAAATCTTTAGTAAAGAATTAGAGAAAAAACAAAAAAATAATTATAATAATAATAAAAAAAATAGTTATGTTCAGAAAACCACTCATTTTCCCAAACAGCAAGTCCACTCACTTTCCAAACACAGTAACGGAAATTTTTCCAAATAGCGGTCAAAAAACCTTTTTGGGGTTTAATGCACACTCTACCAAACCACTGTTTCTTTTTTACATCTCCCCGCTCAGTCTGTTCCGTCTCTGGGGCCACCCTTATAAACAGCCGGCGCCGTATCCTCGCTTCACGGTCACCGGTTCGCCGGCTGGCGGGATTGTTTCTCATTGGCCGGCGTCTTTCCCCGGGTCTGACCCCCAAACCGCCCCCCGCCGCCGTTCCCCGCCCCCCGCGCCGCTTTGGGCGCCCTCTTTTTACTTTTCACACACCCCCCAACAAAAAACAGAACAACAAAAAAAACAACGAGAACAACAACGATAAAAACCCGAGAACAACAACAACAAAAAACAATAATAAAAATAAAAGAATAAAACAGGTCTTTAAATTTTTTAACAGATCACCTTTGCTACCTTCAATGACCGGGGTTCGAATTTTCCCCCGACGGCCCTGCCCTGGGGTGCGTACAACGGCCTGTAAATTCCCTTTCCGTCACCATGGTAACGGGCAGGGCAGGGGGATATATTGGGCCCAGAAATTCTCCTCGGGGGGAGCTAATAGTTTTTAATTTAAAACCCAATTATTTTTTTAAAGTAATTTTAAAAACCATTTAAAACCCCAGAGACCTCACACTAATCTAACTGGTGATGCTCCAACAGAAATACTTTCTGCATTTTTTTTCTAAGGCTCTGCTACTCCCCGAATCTGAATCAGTAAAATTTTCCTGATTCAATCAGTAAACGCAAAGTCACTGATTTCTTCGCCCCGAAACGTGTATTTTCGCTGACAATCAGTGAATATAAAAACCTTTTCATAATGCCCGCCAGCATTCACTGGTTGTCATGGCCCCGCCGACTGATCGCCCAAGTGCTCTGTTAACAGTCTGTTGCGTATGGATAGGAAGAAAAATCCAAGTTTGGGAATAAAAATTTTCCCTGTAAAAAAACTGACCTGTTTTTGAAGATTGTTTTAATTGCTTAGGTAAGTATTTTTCGCTTTTCTGTGACTCGTTTTGGATAACTGTGAGACTTTTTATTTTAAAAAGTGAACATTTAGCCAAACTAAGATATAGGTTATGAACCTGGTAAATCCCAAGTAATTTTTTTAAATTGAAAACTTCTTATGTAACTTAAGAGTTTTAGGTAACTGATTGGTGATACAGTGTGAAATTCGGGTGCAATGTATAATTTGTTTAGGGTTTAAAAAGTCTAAAATGCTCTCGATTTCACCACAGCAGAGCCAAAAAACCATTAACTCTTTCTTTTTTTTTCCCAATTTAGTTTAATGACACCAGTCCAGGAATGGAGTTTTGAAGAAGTGTAAGAAAAGTGGGGAGCGAACTGGGGACTATAACACTGTAATATTTTGAAAGGTATTTTAATTTCCCAAAGCCCTTTTGTAATACTGATTTATTTTGATTTTCCCTTTGTTTTCTTAGTCACTAAACACTTTATATTTTATTTCATTTCCCTTCGAGGCTAGTTTGCAAAAATGGGGAGTAGGGTACATCAAAGCCATTTCCCACTCCTGGGGTTTCCCCTACCCAGACCTCATAATTCTGCCAGTTATTTGGATTTTGTATGTAATCTAAAAAAATAAAGTAACCTTTTTTCCTCATATAATTTTGCCTATCTATGTTTCTGTTTTAGGAGGGCTCTAATTTGCATCTGGGGGAAATTTGGGAAAGGAAAAAAACCCTTTGAAAAATGCCCAGCAATTTTGATATGGGTAAAAGGATAAAAAATATTCTTTTTTTTGTTCGGGGTGAGGGTTTGGGTTTTTAAATCTCCCCTTTTTAATAAAAAAAATATTCCTTCCCCCTTCAGCTTTTTGACTTATTTTTTAAAATTTAAATTTTACAAAAAATTTGGCATACTAAACCCTTGAATTTTTTTTCTTTTTTAGAAAGTATATAATGATTATACCCTTTTAATTATTTAATTTGAAATAAAAATAGTTGGGTTTCAAAAAAAACCCCTTCCGGGGAAATGAACAATGCTTCTGCAATTGTTCAATTATCAAAACCTTCTACTTTTGGGAGTTAAGTTTTGTTATATCATAGAAATTTGATTCTTTTGTTCTGTGCCTGGAAATTGATTTCCCTTAGATTGATTTAAAAGGTTGTCCCAATATCAGTATGGCCCAATTCTCAACCATCTTTTCTTCATATTCAAAACGATTTATGTTCTATTTTACACAAGATTCCCCTTTTTTAATTCAATTTGTCTCCTGTGTAGGTCGAATATTTTTTTGTTTTGGGTTTATTTTTTTGAGGTTTTTTTTTCTCTTTTTCCCTTTTTTCCTTTTTTTTTTTTAAATCTTCGTCTGTGCATTTTATTTTTAATTCATGGGGTAGGTTTTTTAGGGTTTTTAAACCCTCTAGAAAGTATTTTTTTGAGACTTATGCCCTGTATGTTCTTCTCATATTTCCACAGTTTTTTTCACAATAGTTGTCCATAGGAATAGCACCCTTTTTTGTCGTTTCATTCAAAATACATCTTTTTTTTATTCCAAATCAAGTTTTAATTTTTCTTGAGACCATTGCCGCATCTATGGCAGTAAAAATCTTTTTTTTTATTTGTTGGTTTTAATTCTTCGGGAATTTATTTCTGGATATTGATTTTTAGTACCATCTGGATATCAGGGTTTTTTGTTATTTCCCTCAGTTAGTTTTACAAAATCATCAGCGTTTTGTTTTTTTGATTTTAAAAATTTAAGCATATCTTGTGAAATGGTCGCCCCAGTAGGGGGGGTTTTTTTTTTGTTGACCGGGATCCCCGTAACCCCCTGATGGGTATCTATGAAACTATTTTTAAAAGGGTACGTTTTGACCTAGGTGTGACATTAACCCCAAATTTTGATTTTCTTCAGGGTTTATTTTTTCCCGATGTCACAAGTTTCAAAAAATCTTCTCTATGTTTACTTTTTGCGCTGTAAAGAATGGTGTTATTTTTATTTATCATCCCCTTTTCCCCAGGTAACAATAAGTATTGTGTACATATTTTAGTAATTTTTTTACTAAATTATTCTGATAATGAGAGTTTTTCTTTTTCAATTTTTATAATAAATTTCATTTTAGAATATTAATTTTTTTATTGTTTTGTAGTTCTGTACTTCTTTGATCCTTTTTTTTTGTCTTCAATTTCACTGGGTTTACAATATTTAATATGTCATCTGAATTTTCATCAGGCTCTAGAACTGGATGCCTGTTTAAAAAATCTGCCTCTTGGTTTAAATTTTTTCCCGCATTATAAATTTTAACCCTTTTAAAAATTTTATAGGGACAGATGGGATGTCAAATCACCCAGTTCTTAATTTTTCTTGCTTTTTTATTTAAATTTTTAAAAGTTTATAATTGGGTGTTAAAAAAATTTTCTTTTCCCAAAAAGCCAATGTTGCCAATATATTACAACCTTTTTATTGTCCCAAACACCCAAGGTAAATTTGGTTTTTTTTTGAGCTTCACTCAGTTTTTTGAAAAAATGGGTGGCTTATTTCCCCCTTTTGTCGTTGTTTTAGAACAGCTCCCATTTCTTTTATGCCGGTTCTTTTTCCCAAATTTTTCCATTCCCGGTTCTACTGTATTTTTTAAAATCATACCCGAGTACCAATCTGTCAAGGGGAAAAATTTTTAAATTTTCTTCCCAAAAAAAGGGGTTTTACACTCCCTTTATCCATTGGCATGCGTTTGGGTTTATCCATTGAAATATATTGATAAAAAAAATCATTGGAATTTTTCTCAAATCTTTTATTTCAATTTTTGTTGCTTATCTTCTAAAACTTTCTTTAAAAATTTCTCAATTGTTTTATCTGGGAAATACTCGGGTAGATTTTTTTAACTTTTTTCCCCTGTAGTCTTTCTATGTAGTAGTTGTAAAATTCCAAAATTTTTTTTTTTATCCAAATATACTTTTGATAATTTTCTGATAAAAAAATCCAGACTTTTCGAAATTGATGTCTTTTTTTTTAAATATTTCTTTCCCCCCAAATATTTGTGTTGTAATTAGTTTCCCTTTTGAAGGTTTGTGTTTTGGAGTTCATCTGTAACCATTTTAAAAAATTTTTCCTCAAGTGAATTAATGGGTTAGAACTTGGGCCCCTTTTTTATCTTCATTCATCAATTGTAATCCTGTCTTTGAAATCAGTAGCCAGATGCCTCCATTTTGGGTGTCAGGGATCAGTCATTTGTTCGGTACCATGGCAGATTGAAATTTTTGGAAAAAATATCAATAGTCTTTGTTTTTTTAAAACCTTTTTGAAATATCATGTGTATACATATATATGTATATATTAAAATAAAACAAAAGGGATGCAGTGCTGTTAGATTTCCCAAATTTTTAAAGGGGAATGCTGCTGATTTTAATTATGAAAATTATAATTAGCAGAGGAAGCTGATTAATTCCCTAAAATTTTCCCCATACTTGTTTAAAAATACTAAATGTTTATTTGTATTTTTACTTTAAAAATTTTGACAGATTTAATGTCCTTTTTTTATTTTTTTTGTAAAAATTTAATTTTAAAAAACCCCTTGAAATGTATTTATATATATTTAAATTATAAAAGTCCCTTTTTTTCACTACTTTTTTCCCCTCTTTTTTTTTCAGAATTTGTTGTATTGTCACCGAAAATTTCAATAATATGTACATAAAATGAAGAGTGTTAACTGCCCGGCCAATTTTTCTCTGTAGTGGTTTTGAAAAATTCCTGAACATCGGGTTTTTCTTTGTTTTGTTTTCATTGGTTTAAATAAAGACTTGTATTCTCCTTTTCTCCCTTAAAAAAGGGAGATTCCTTTAAAAAATTTCCTTAATTCCAAAATTTTCTCTTTACCCGTATTCCTTTAATTGAAAAGCCAATTGTTTGTAAGTAAAAAATGTAACAAAAATCTTCCCACCCAAAAAAGGGTAATGTGACTTAAGGGAATAAAATTGGACAATTTTTTCGGAAATTTAAAAAATAAATGAACAGAAAATGGATTTTCTCATATAAATAGAATAAGGGCTGTTTTTACCCAATTTTCAATTTTTTTTTTGAGTTAGGGTATTGACTCAATATCTTTTAAATAATAATATTTCATTGTATTTGTTTTTTTAGTTTATGTACAGTGCTGTTTTAAGAAGATCATTTTCCAAAAATCTTTCAATATTTTGTGCCTAATTAACTTTTCTTTCTTTACACTTATTTGCTACCCCCGTACTATACTGACAAACCCAAAAATCCTACTATTGAGATTGGAAAAAAAAAAACTTCAAATACAGATATAATGTTTATATTTTTGCAAATTTTTTAAATTTTTATGTTTTTTAACATTTGTTTAAAAAACGTGATTCTCGTTTTTAGGATTTTGGGTTTGTGCAATTTTCAATACTAGAAGGAATGAATACTTTAAATTTAAAAAGTAAATTTTTTTACTTTTACTGATTGCAACAGCTTAATTTCCCCTGGGTTCAATTAGTTGTCACAGATTTCACTAAATTTAAAAAGTGAAGTTTCCTTTTTTCAAATAGTAAGGGTTTTACTGATTCAAATAGTGAAGTTTCACTGATTCAAAAAAGGGGCCGTTTTTTACCCGATTCATTTTAGTTCAATTCACGATTTCCGGTGGCAGATTTATAACTACCACAATCAGAAAAAAGTCACTGTCAATCAGTGGTTTTTTACTGATTCAAAAATTGGGTATATTTTAATTTCTTCATAAACATGCAAAAGGGTTTTTAATCCAAAAAATTAGCAACACTTTTTTTTCCCCAACTGAGATTGGGAAACCCCAGATCCTCCGGGGTTAACTCACCCGCAGCCCTTATGCTCTAATTTTCTGTTTTAGTTTGAACCAGGCGTTTAAAAAATTTTTTCCCAACTCCAAAAATTTTTTCATTTTTTAAAATCAAATAGTTCATGGGAAAAAATTACCCCATTTTTTTTCCATTCGTTTTAAACAGGTGAAAATTGATATAAAATTTGGGGCAGTTTGAGAGAAAATTAATTTTTAGAAATTTCATAAATTTAGACACATTATGTAAATCTACCTTTTTTTCAAAAACTATACCTGAGCTTTTTAAAAGAGCTAATTTTACAACGGACTTTGTTTAAGGCAAAATTTGTATCTTCGATTTTGTAGTTTTAAAATGTTATTCTTTCTGCTCCTTCCCAAAAAGCTGAAAGTTCACTGAAACTAGGACTAGCACCTATTATTTCCGTCCATTGATGCATACGAAAAAACTTGGTAAAAATAAAATTGTTTATTTTCCCCAAAAAATTTACCAAAAATACTCATATTTTCGAAGAATTGAACATGACCTTATTTAAAGATATCCCCTTTAAAGGAACATTTCATGGGGAAAAAAACATCTCCATTTTCAATATTATAGTTGTAGGAAGGCACAAAAAATTGCACTTTCGCAATTTTCGAAAAATCTGGGATTTCAATAAACATGAGACCTGCAAATTCTTTAAGCGTATTTACGCTTTCGAGAACAAATTCAATCAAAAATTTTCTGAAATTTTTTAGAAAATTTAAAGTTAGGCTTTATGTAAGGAAGTCTCGAAACTCAAAATATCTCAGAGCATCAGAGAGTTTTGATCGATCTGAGAATATCCGTTGGAGTAAATCGGATGAAGGTTTAGGCAGTAGGACGACTCATAGATGGACAAATGACATTTTTCCGTCGATTGATTTTTTCGATATCAGGACCACAACTCATGAATTTAGTTATATCACGAAAGTAATATACTTTTTACCGTGTACTCACCCAAAATGTTCCTTCAATTTTTCCTGAACTTGAGATCTGATATGCGGTTTCACTTCAACTACTATATGCAAGGGCACATATGGTCATGCATAATATTATTCATTGCATTTTTATTGCAGAGATATTAACCCAACTTGATTTTTAAATGGAACTCTATAGATTTTTTAAGCTTATCACAACAAGCGTAAGAGATGGCTATAAATATGGATATCGTATATGTTACATAACAAAATTTTCGAGAAAATTAGTTTTAAAGACGCACGTCCACTGCTGATTTCCTAATCGAACGAGAAATTCCGGTGATATGCGGCGAAGCCATTCATTTCGTTGCGTCGACCCTGCGGTAAGTGTAGTGATGCAAGGAAAGGAGCTCACGAAAACCCGCGATTTGCTCTTTAAGACCTAACCTTTTCAGTTCTGGAGACAATGTATTCATCCATAGCCATGTTCAAAAAATCTGTATGCCACAAGGTACTATTTTTTAAATTTAAATTTAAAAACTACAAGATCACGTGTCTTGTCATGCCATTCAGGAACTCTGAATCCGTTCGATGGTCTCTTTACAAGTCTAAATTTGATATCCATTGATGGTGCACATATTGAGTACATGTTATAAATCAAGCTATTTTTAAGCTGTTAACTACCTTTTGTTTCTGTATTTTAAGTATTTCTTACTTGAGGTTACTTTCAGCTGAGATTTTCAGTCTTTAAAAAGAGTAAACGTTTTGTTTCTGACAGCACACGCAGTTATTAATTCAGAAACGTTCACTCTCAATCTTCCTTGCTTTCTCTACGGTTAATAATTCAAATATTTTCAAATCTTGTAGTATTTCATTAATTTAAATATAGTACCTTATGGCGTACAGATTTGCTCAGAACATGGCTAAGGGGAATACATTTTTCCAGAACTGAGTCAATGAAACATTTGGCGATGTGCATATTTATGAGGTCGTTCTTCACGCTTGTTATGATGAGCTAAAAAGTATAGGTTCCATTTAAAAAAACGAATTTGGGTCAAAACTCTGCAATAAAAATGCAATAGAATAATATTATGCATGACCATATGTGCCCTTGCATATAGTAGTTGATTGAAAACCGCATACAGTATCTGCAACGGTTCAGGAGGAAATTGAAGGGAACATCTTAGGTGGGGCCCCAAGGTATCAGCAACATAATTTATCTTTTTTTTTTCCAGGGGCCCGAACAAAAAAGTTATTTCTGGCCAAATATAGTATTTTCCGACGACAGGGTTTTCATAATTTAATTTATTTATTTTACGTCAAAAACAGTTAAAACTGTGTTTGACGTGCAGGGAGAAGTGAATTCCCGTGCACATTTTCAAAATTCGTGATCCCTACACTAAGTCATATATACTTGAATTATGAATGAAAATATCCCATATAATAAAATTCCATTTGAAGGATAAATACAATAAAATTTTGGCTCTTATCCATGATGTCCTTTAAAGGAATAGTATTCTAAGCCGCGACAACATAGAAACAATAACTTGAATAATTGTATTTCCACTGAATTTTTAGAAGACGTGCACAGAAAACGAAGTTACATTTATGTTCGAAGCAAAAAAAGAGACCATCTCGCACTTGCTCAATGGATCAGGAAAGTGGACGAAAACCTGATCGAGCACTTGCTCTTCTTCAGAACGCGAGAAGTAAAAGTGATGGAAAGCAGGAGCACGTCCCTGCTGTGCGCAGTGCGGTCCGGTCGTTGAGGCGATGTTTTGTTAGCGGGACCCGTGTGTTTCCTGCCCGGTCTGCTCGGTGGGCGCGGCGCCGAGCGAGGGGGAGTGTTAAGGCGCAGTGCGCGAGGCGATGGGGGCCGTGCGTGGCTGTGGGGCGCTGCTGTGCTGCGCTGGCGCAGGGCCCGCACCACCCCCCTCCGCGCCCTTCCAGCCCGCAAGTGCTGCGCCGGACCAGCCCTCAACGACCACAGAGCGCTTGCGTGCCTGGGAACTCCACCCGTTACAGCAAACATAACCAGCGTCCAGGTGGGACATCAGGAGTCCTGTCAACTGCGTACAACCCCAGAACGTTTTAAAGAGTTCCACATCGAAAATGTTTTCGTCGTGGGAAAATGAGGCAAGTGATAGACATAGAAAAAGTTGAAACATTTTAGTTTTCTAGAAATTTTAATCTTTGATTTTCAATACAACACCTTATTTTTCATTAGCAATAGATAGATCATTAATACAGGGAACAATGATGTAACATGTTAATATTTTGATAGTATTTTTGTTAAAATTGACTTTTTTTACGTGAGATTTTAAATTAAACGGGAATTTTTCCCGCAGCAGCCGGTCGCAACCTCTTTTTCGAGGGGGAAGGTGGCCTTCGCAGCCTCCCCTCTCCCCGAAAAAGTGACGGTGCCGAAGGCAACCTTGCCATAGGCAACAGCTGCAAGGGTTGCTATAGAAATCTCGCACATTTCATTTAAAACCACTTGTCAGAAAGAATAATTTATATCAAAATACTACGAAACGTTAACATATATCGTTGCATTCGTGTATTTATGATATCATTGCTAATGAGAAAAAATCCCAAGTTGTAATTAAAAAAAATCAAATTACATTAAATTTCGAAAACTAAAAATGTTTCAAACAGTATCTCTACACTATATCATTGCCCCCATGATTCCGATGTTGATCGAAATCTACATTTCGATACTTAGACGCTAGTTAATTAGCTGGGTGGCGTCGTAATGCAACTAAAAGACAATAACTAGAGTTGAGAATAAGAGACTTTCATAGTAAAATTTTCTACTGGCTTTACAGTCCTGTCACATCCTCTTCCAGCTCTCATCTATCTGAAAAGACATTTTTGACATTTTCAACTTTTCAGTTTCCAAATAGTAGAACCGAAATATTACTTTAAAAATATGAATGGAGAGTAAAATTTTCCTAAAAAGAAATTTTTCATTGAAAATTTGCCCTTTTAGAGAAATGGCGATTACATTTAATACACAACACATTTATACTAAGTCATTTAAAACACTCACAAAAAGCAATAATGTATTAAAATTAATGGAAATGTATATTATTGACTTGGAGATATTGAAAATAAATTACTTGATGGAATGTTTGAAAAAAATAATACATCACATTGAACTTTTACTCCTGTTGTATTCCGTCGTTTGACGTTGCAACCGTTGCATAATGATACTCATTACGATACAGATTTCATTTGATACAAATGTTTGACCAAAAACAGAGAAATTCATAACAGAGTATTGATTTTTCATTAATCATTTAAATCGTCGGTAATGGTTTGTTCGGTTGTGTACATTAAAATTGATATTATTTTGTCAGTTTATTTAGTTTATTATCAGTACTTAGGGGAATATTATTTAAAAAAAATTTTTATCGTAATTTCACATTGATCGTATTTGACTAGGGCAGTAGTAGTGGTAGAGGGACCATTTGATTTGATGAAGATCAGAACGCAAGTCATTTTATGTTATATGTTGCTGCCGTTGTTTGTCATTAAAAACCGATTTTTTTAGTTTGAAATGTCTAGTGAATCTAGGATGTAATGGAACCTCCAGAAATAAGAGAAAAGCGAAAATTATGTTTCCCACAATTATTGCCGCTCCTTTTGTACTTCTGGCAGGCGGACGGGTAAACCAGAGCCACCGGGGCAGATAGGTAGCTATCCTCAGGGGGCTTTGGTTCAACCCGCATGTCCACTGCGTCGAAACGATTAAATGTAAACGTTTAATTATAAAGTTAAATCATAGAAAAAGTATAGTATGATACTCGATATACTGGATATTAATACATTCGTGTGAAGTTTACGATACTCCTCGTTCCTCGCCGATCGTAATATCACACTCTTGTATTAATACCCATCATTATATCGTTTCAAAAATACTATTACGTATATTAAACAGTGCAATTAGCACTATCCATTTAAAGTTTGTAGAAAATTTGAAAACATTTTGAAGTAAATGGGTCAAGCATTTCTGAAAAAGAAATTTTATCATTTTTTATAGAAAACTGTCTCCATATATACCATAATTTAAGAAATTGTCTCAAAGTAAAATTGGACGTGAGAGAAGTCAAAAATTTAAAATTTTTAATTTTTTAAAAACAAAAGAATAGAGCAATATAGCATATCATTCTATAGAGCATTTGGCATCCCCTACCAAACATTTAACGAAAATATGGAGAGCCCTTTGTGAGTATAAATCTGGTTTTGTAATTTTTTAAATTGCAAATATTAGCATTTTTGCATGAAAACTCAAATTAAATAAATCTTACGACTTCAATGAAAGAAAAAATTTATTCAAAACAAAATTTATTTGAAGGAAAATTCTAGAAAAAAATTTTTAGTTGTAGAAGATACCGAAAAATGCAAACTTTTGAACTTAAATTCAGAGTTAACTGCAAATCGGACCTATGCCACCCTTTTTAAGTCTATTTTTCTATTCTTAAAGGAATTTAAGAAAATATTTGGGGTGTTTTTGAGAAAATTTGAAAATGTCCTGCTTCATATAAAGTACCAAATTTTAAAAATGCTTTTAAAAATGTCAAAACTTCCCGTTAGAGCCAGATCAACAGGAGTTTCTTCAATTTGGAAAGATCGCAAGTAGTGTTTATGGACGGACGGACGGGCGGACATTTTGAATTAAACACTTTTCGGGAAAAGAGGACTCAAAACGTGTATTTCTGTTGAAATCGATTTTCCGAGCATTAATAATCTTTCTACCTACGTATAATACTCATATATACGATATTACGTCTATATACGAGAAAGAAAGTATAAGTCTTATATACAAAAATGTACAAATATTTAAATGAAACTGCTCGGGACATACTTTCCGGTATTTTCGACCGCTCACCGCCTGCCGATCGTACAGTGTTTTGGATACAACACATAAATAAAAGGCCCCCCCACTTTGTCACACGTGCATCGTACGGTCATGCTCCAGCCTGAGCGTGCATTTTGCGCAAACCGCGAAATTACCGAAAACAAACCGCCGGCGTGCGCGAGTCGGCTCAATTTACCCCTCGTCGGCTCACTACCACGTGACCACCGTTTTGACGGAAAGGAGGTTGATTACTACCACGACAGTCTAAGCAACGCTGGCGTCCACCTGGTTAAATATATCCTGCACCCCGAACGCCGTACCCCCTAGCGGTAGCTCAGGCATCAACTGATGTCACTGCAGCGCCTCTGACCGGAGGTCCTAGGTTCCCACTCCCCACGGCGGCAGGTTTTTCGACACTAGTTTTTCAGCTCGGTCGAATCGTAGCTGCCTTGTGGGAGAATTCCAGCGGCCGGCGCTCTGATCGGTATTTTTCCGTGGTTTCCCGATCACCCAGGCGAATGCCGGAGCACTACCCTACTGAACGGGCCCCGGACCGCGCGCGATCTTTCCTTCATCTTCCTTGTCCAATCTCATCCCTCCACACACAACTTACACTAACATGCACTACACTACCACGATTCCGGAGGCTGGTCGTTTAAGAGCTTGTCCCGGCTGGGGTGCCACCCCGATGGGAGATCCGGTTGGGGGAAACCCCACCAGCCGACGGAGGTCGGCGCCGGATCTCGCCATCCAGTTTGGGAAGATCACCATCTCCCGAGAAAAACGTGCACTACACTAACGGAACTAATGACCGAAGCAGTTGACGCCCCCGGAACCACGAAAAACAATCAACCGAACGCCGTGGCGCCTGCTACCAGGAATGCAAATCTTCCGCGTCCTCCCCCGTCGCAGGGCGGTTCGTGGCGCCACACGGGATGGCCACTAAAGCCTGGATGAGAATTTTAACAGTCGGTTTTTCTCTGATGTAGGAGGATGCCAATAGATCAGGAAATTGAATAATAGACGAAGGCCCGGTGCATTGGGTTATGAATAGCTGATCTCCCATCCTTATGGCCAAGAAAATATACAGTACAACCCGCCAATTCAGGCCAAGGTACGATTGCAGCCAAACAAATGCACTCAAAAGCAATTAAATAATAACAATTTCCATTGTTGCAGGAAAAAGATCTGGATTTTTATTTTTTAATATTTATTTCCTACCTTTAAATTCCCATGCAATTTTTCAGTGAGTTGAATATTATTTACATAATGTACAGGCAGAAAGTCAGCATTTAATCGACAGATAAATAGACACCGATAATTTAATACAAGTGCTATCAATAATTTTAATTACGTAATTGAAAAAATATTATGAAAACTGAAAATATAAATAAAGTAAGTTTTAATTAATGTTAATTTAAGTTTTGCAAAAAAAATTTAAACCCAAAGAAAATATTAAAAAGTAACAACTTATATTTTGCAGGAAAAGAAGCCGGGTGGATGGATACGGTTCGTTTGCTCGAAGTACAAATGAGAAGCTTTTTGGTTTGGAGAATGAAATTTTTTTCAAAAGACGCCCCCGTGGATTTACGTCCGTCCGGGACGGCGAAAGTTTTCTACCTGAACGGATCTTTGAAGTAAATTTTAGGTTTGATTTTAAAATAAAACCCTGATTTTTCATCCCCCCCACCTTTTTTGAAAAATTTATTTATTCTCATCACTGGTCTTTAAAGAGGCATTTTATATTTTTTTGACCATCTTTCTTCATTCATTCAAGGAAAATGTTAAAGGAAATTGTTTTAACTTTTGGGAATGTTCGCCAGAGTTTTTTTCATTAGTGGATTCAATGTTTTTTAACTTTCAAGAAATATTGGCAACACTGATTTGTGCATTTCATTTCTGCAGCATTTTTTTTTTTTCAAAAAGAGATATTTGATTCAACTGTTATCACACTTCTCACAATACAGAAATTTTCTTCCCCAGAATAAGAGAAAATATTTAAAAAAATTTTTGATGGGAAATAAAAAAGAGAAACTGGTGCCCTGATGACATCAATGATTTTGAAAATTACTTGTCGTAACCGATGTAGACCAATATTTGGTTAAATTATTTCAAATTTCCCGATAAAAAAATAATAAATAGTAGGTCTAAAAAGAATATGATCCTCAAAATAATTTGTAAATTAAATATAAAAATTTTTTTCGGTTAGAAAATATCACTGAAAGTTAAAAATTTTAAACGCCCAAATATCCATCAAAAAATTGAATATCAGGGAAACATATCATTAACATGAAAATAATTGACAGAACTTGGAATACTTTTATACAATTTAAAAAAAGGTTTAACGTTAAAAAAGCTTTTTATTAAGAACCAACGGTACGGATACTTTGGATGTACAATTCCACCCCAGCAGCGCTCTCTCAAAGGTCGTCGAGACTTAAATATCCGTTTAACACGAGTCGCAAAAATCAAAATTACAAACAAATGTTATCTAAATATGACAGATGCATATCATTATATTCGTCTAATACGCTGGTCATAAGGGGCATATATATATATATAAAAAATATATATATATATATATATATATATATATATATCCATTTTTAACGGGACCCCGCCCCAGGCGAGACAAGCCTACGCTCCCATGGGTCCACTGTGTATGTAGTATGTAAACAAATTTTGCACGTAAGGAGGAGGATAGACGAAGGGAAAAATGATCGCGGTCCGTGGCCCCCTTTTTTGATACGCTTCCCTTACCTGTTTGATCGGAGAAACCCCAAAGGGGAAAAACTAAGAAAAGACCACGGGATCAGAATTCTCCCCCCGACAGGGGCTGTTTTCGGAACTATTGCTGGTGTCGAAACCCACAGGACATTTTGGTCAGAGGCACTGCAGGACATCAGTTGATGACCAAACTACCTTTGAGGGGATTTAAAAATTAGAGTGTTCCGCACAATTGATTTTTTATTTTTTAAACAAAATGCATTTAAAAATTTAAAAACTATAAAAAATCCGAATTTTAACCGATACTTACGGGCATAAGATATATCGACATTACACAAGAGAATCGTGAATGGATTGCGGGGGGGAAACAAACTAAAATGTCCACTAAAAAGGGTTTAGTCGAATCGAATTACAGTTGTTTGAGATGCAGTGAACACGGCAGTTGGGAACCCAAAATTTGGCTCCCACCGGAAGACTCTAGGACAAGCTACGCTGAGGGAACTGCCTTCCTGGCTTGTCCGTGCAAAAATGTGGTGGGGTTCGCAAAATGCGACAACAAGCGAATGATGCCGTTTTTTAAAATGCAGCACCAAGATGCTGACTGCACGAAAATTCCAGAAAACTTCCGGGAAAGCACCATTCACAACGCTCTGCTGGGTCAGGCGTAGGCAGGCAAAAGGGCATACGCCCGGGTACGAGGACCGTTTCCGATACGCCCGTCTGGGGGATAATTAAGATTAAAAAAGGTATTTCATATTCCTTTTTTTCTTTTGGTCGGTTTCAACACCTTAAAAGAACATACGAAATTATTTCTCATTCAAGTATGTTGTCAAGACTTTCATAATTCCAACATTCTTCATAGACAAAGTATAAATTTTTTATTTTGTCTCTATTTGTATTTTGTCAATCCAACAAATTTCTGCTTTTAAAAAATTAAATCGACTACAAGAAAAATGTAACGCCATTTTTCCAAATATTGATTTAAATCAAGTTTTCTTATTTTTTGATCTTTTTAAAATTTGTATCCTTTTGAAAAAAACGTAAAAAGCAAAACCAAAGTTTGATATTTTCCAACTACCCTTTTTTTAAGTTCAAGAAAGGGTAGCAGTTTTTCTCTCATAGCGTCACACACAGTTTTTGACTGTTTTTGACTAAATAAATAAATGACACAGTGCGTGCATTTGACACAGCGGTGAATAGTCCTTCAATGACACGCTCGATGTCAATTAAGTACGTTCATTACTGCACTCTTGTGATTTAGCGTATTTCATTTCGAATGCCATTAACCATGGAATAAAAATTTATACTTAATATTTTTTAATAGATTTAAAGAATACAATACATCAACTATGAAAAAAAAAAAAAGTTAAATAATAAATATACACAATTTTACTCTCAGTGCAAATTTCATAATAAATAACATGGTGTTCTAATACAAAGAAGGTTTTTTGGTTTGTTTATATGAGCACACATATGATTAGTAAGTTGTTTTCGTACTTTTAATTTCAATAATTTTTCAATATTATCACCTTTACTAAAATAAAGGACGTGTGTTACTTGCTATTAGAAATTATCACAGTTAAAAGGTGGATATGTCAATTTCATGTCGAATTTCCGATTTCAGCATGCGGAATTAGTCATTAATATTATCAAAAGAAGTTATTATAATTTATAAATAATGTTTTCAGAATAGACTTTTTTATTACTAGTTTTAATATTTTATTTAGTGTAATGAAATGTTTTTCATTATTGCTGATTAGTATTGTGTCGCCATATTTTTTTGTTCAGCTTTCGCAAATCTCGAAGACATGCATTCCTCAAGTTCGGCGCCACACGGGTGGTGGCTGCGGCCAAGAAAATGGTAACATCTGCAAGCTTCACCAGTCGAACAACATTGGTTTCACACGTTACCTCGTACTGTTGCCCATCACGATAGCATTACCTCATCACTATACCACTTAAAAGTCTTCTTGGTGCAGTTCTTTCTGGCCTTCTGATATAGCT
This sequence comes from Teleogryllus oceanicus, assembly GCA_964035755.1. Lineage (NCBI taxonomy): Eukaryota > Metazoa > Arthropoda > Insecta > Orthoptera > Gryllidae > Teleogryllus > Teleogryllus oceanicus. Next base: position 15,471,230 of record CAXIVR010000002.1, read on the forward strand.
CATATTTCAATACGAGCTGTTTATGAAAGAAAACGGTACTGACAATACGATTCACCATTCACATCGTCGGGTCATTGTCGATCAGTCGGTTAACAATGAATAATGTCAATGTTTTCGTAAATATAGCTGAAGATCTTCACGTCTTCAGCTGTCATTTCAAGTCACTTTTCATATTATTAGATTTTTTACAAATTCTCGATAACCATTTTCGTTTTCACAAACAATGAAGGAGGCAATTCCCATCTCAGATCTAACATACTTCATTTTCTAAGAAGATTTTATCTTCGATTATGAATTAGCAGCTGAAATGAAGCTCGCGAAGTTTTCAGCTGCATTAGGCCGCAACATTGTAAAGTTGCTCTATTCTGCTCTTCACTATAAAATGAAAGAAATGATTTGCCTTCGAAAATAAATAAATGCAGATAGCGCACTGCAGACAATTCGTTTGAATTTGTTGAATTGAACATTTCTAAGTAATACGTTAATAGATCAGAATTCTCAATATTCAGCAATACGCAATTGTTTTCAACAGCAGTATTAAACGTCCCAACAATATCGTCATTTGAGTCATAACATATACAATAAAATTATAAATTATGTTAAAAATTGATAAATATGTCACAAAAAGCATTTGGGGTTACCTGACGCAGTAAAGACCAGAGGTAATAAATTCTTACCATTTAATTACCTTGTAAGGTTGATATTAATTGTTTTATAAGTATAGTTAACAGTATGGTTTACGTTAATAAAGCAGGGGGAGCTTTCCATGGGTGCCAGTGCCAGCAAAATATTTGACATCTCTCCTCACTTCACTGTTAACAGTACATAGCATATTGTTGCCGCACTATTAAGCTGAATATTACATCTTTAAATACCACGATAATGCTTTTTCAACGTAATATTTTCGCATACTCTTGAGTAATTTTGTGTCAACATTCGTTCTTTAGAAAACCATATATTCGCTCTCTAGTTCGTGAGCCAAAGTTAAAGTTTGCCGAAGATCCACGTACTGCTCAAACTTCAAGTCAATGTTTTTTGCTTTTTGTTTCGTTTTTTCATTATTTGAAAACATTTGTATGTAGCGTAAAGACAATACACGAAATTCACTGCAGATTTTTATTAAAATTTTCGATTAATACTTATGGTATGTACTTTTTCCGTCTTCGTTGGTCGTTTCGTTGAAAGAGAAGGATAACCGTTAATAGATAAAAGGTGTAATATAGTCATACGACCACATATATAAATAAAATTCGTTTCTTTTATTTAGCAGCAATACGGAGCAACATTGCAGAGGTTTTCTTTGAAGCTGCGATGAAACTTGCATGTTACCAGACATAAACGTAAATAAATCCCTTGGCATATTGTTGAGGTGCAATCGCGACGACAAATCGACATTTCGCTTAATTTTACCATTGAGATTCTGGCGGAATAAAGGGGAATTCTTTTTATCTCATTTTAGCAAATGTTCTTTACACCATTTTGTACCTAACAAACAAAAATGACAATAAAAATTACGGCTCGCGGCTGGACAAATTACGTAGATGGTAGTCGTGTAATTTGTTTTTTCCCTTTCGCGAAAAGTCAGTTGATTACACGCACTGAATCGTCTTCAACTGTACCTTTAAAATTGTAAATTACTCAGTGTGTCTCATGTTCGATTTCGTCACAAATAAAGACAATTTTATTATTATTATTATTATTATTATTATTATTATTATTATTATGGTTATTATGATTATGATTATTGTAGTAGTATGGCAGTGGTGCAGTGTGGCAGTTGCAGTTGCAGTTGTAGTAGTAGTTGTAACATATAGTAATGTTTGTTTATTTCAAATGCCCTCGCTTGAATGCAGAGAGCAGTTTTTCAGCTTTCGACATGAGTGGTTCATCAGTCAGCTTGCGGCAGTAACGGCTGGTTAGCCATGCGACAGCGCGTGCAAAGTAGGGGCAGCCGGAAAGGATATGCGTATTGGTGCGCGAAAACATCGCGTCATCATTCGGTTTGTGAGTCATTTACCAGAATGAGCTGAACGTTGATTTGAATAGTTGTGCTTCTGAGCCGTACTAAAGCTTTATGCACGATTCGGCAACATCGGTTTTGCTTTCTCAATAAAGAAAGCGATATTTTATAGACAGACGATCTTCCTTGAAAGCTTTTTCGTCTTCCACGAGTTCAAATGCATCATTTTATTGCAAGACAAGTCACGTATGTGGCATAGTTTGTCGTAGTGTTTTCTTGTTTTATTTTGAAATCTCTTTTCGTTTACAAATATTAAATGTTGAAAATAGTAAAGAACTAGTAATATTGCCAAATATATACACATACCTTCAATTTAAATTATCAATAATACTTAATAAAGTTTGTTGATGCTACTTTCTTTGTAGAAACTATTTGTGCTAGATTTACTTGTGAGAATCTTCAACGTTCATCTGTCATACACTCAGATCCACATCACATCATCAATGTTAGTCATCATCTGTTGCGGCCATGAAATGACATTCGTTAAGTGAAAGTTACTATTTTGCGCGATTTTCAGTAGTGCTCAGTAACAAACACTGAATCTCACTAAAACACTATCGTATCTTCAGAATGCTTATTCGTTCGTGATGGTTTTGCGGTCTTTCCTTCATGAGTATGAGGTTGAGGACAAATTCGGGGGTTTGCAGCATGGCCTTTAGAGGCTTAGAGATAACTTCTACTTAAAACAAAAATATCTTCATGGTTACGCAGTAAATGCCACGAAATTCTTGAATACGTTATTTCTCCAAATAAATAAATCATTGAAATACGGCAATTTGGCATTTACATTTAGAATGCGAAGATGTGAGTAGTATTCCATTGATGAATGATAGTTCTTTCCGGTAACAGCTTGTTTTCAGGATACCATCTATGAATTTGAAATATAATGTTGTATGTAGTCAATATTAGTCTGGTCAGTCTCCACACGTTATTAAAAGTTAGCCTGCATATTTAAGCCTGTAATTTAGGGGAAATAGAAATCAAGAATCAAATATCGGGTTGTTTAAAAGTCTCAGTAATACATAATGTAGAAGCAGCAGATTGCACACAAACAGGTGCATGTTTATGGTTGCCAGAGCTTGCGGCCAAATCAGTGCTATAGTTTAGAGTTAACACCAAGTGCCTTGTCACACTGCACTGTTTTCATTACTGTTTAAATGTAAGGCAAGACAGTTAGCACGACTTTGGCCACATCTTTGACATAAAATATTTCTATCATGGAACGTGATCGAATTGATGATAAGACACGTAAATCACGTTCACAGTTTCCATCGCGTCTTCATTTTGCTGTTGGGGTTACACAGTATCGAATATTTCAGCTGTACATCAGATCTCGCAATACAAAGGTATTATCTCGTAAATATTGAAAATAATGTTTTGTTAAATTGATACGATTGCATTAGTAGCTAGTATATGTCAATCACCATACATGTGCGTTATATATATACATAGCAGTTACATATATATATATATACATATTAGTTCAACACGCCTGTTTGATTGTTTCTCAGCGCCTAGAGAGCGTGATATTTGAATGCCGCAGCGAGCTTAAAATTCTCAGGAAACAGATTTTGGGCATGAGAGCAGCTGAATCCTCGTCACAATGAACAGAGCAAAATACGAATAAATGGTTATATTCAATGAAAAAACATAAAGGCACAATCATACCAGATTATGCACTTAAGAGTTGGTCAAAAACAGCAAATGAAAACAAAATGCAGACTTCCGGGAACATATTATCAATAGCACTCACAATTCTGCTCATTCTCGTTTTAATTCTATCTACCACATTATTTATTTTCTTCTTTCCAAAGCTTTTTCAGTACTGTCGGTGTCGAGTTTTACACTTGTTCAAGGCCTGCTCACAGGCGCGTCTTGTTCGCACTACCATATCATTGGGGAACCCTGAGAAAAATAAACGTAACAGCGCACGTTGGTTAATTGACCAGTATAGAAATGCTACCGCCTTTAACACAATACAATAAACTATCACTTTCCAGATAACATCACGTAGCTAACATATGAAAATCATGAATTATTTGGCAATTGTACAAGGCATGGCTCATTGAATGAATTTAATAACACGTACAGTAATGAATCTTGAAATGGTTACTACAGTCGCTCGGACCCACGAATTGTCGCAGCTTGCCGTTATTCTTCACCGATCGCAGCATAAAAAGCCGCCAGTTTCATTACCAACAGCTCTATCACCACTCCGTAGGTGACCTGTGATTTTTCGTCATTTCGTAGTCGCGTTGCAACTCGCTCCAGCTTAGCTAACACGAGGGTTTCAGCTTCCTTTTCGAATGGACACACGATTGCACAGCGTCCACCTTCACCTACGGAGAGGTTTCAGTCCGGACTGGCTACATAGCGTGATTTTCGACAGCAGCCCGAAATATCGGTTGGCCTGGGGCCTTCAGCTACAACATAGTTCGTTAGCGTAGCGGCGTTTTCGGAGAGCGGCGGTGACCAGCCGGATTTGGCGAGATCCGGTCGACTCATCGTTTCCTCAATCAGACTTCACTTGCCTCGACCGTCCCCGAATACGTGGTAGTAGCATGTTAGCGTGTGCGTAAGGAAGAGGATAGATCAAGAGGCAGGAAGAATAGATCACGGTGTCGCGGCGCCTGCGGGCATCGTCGCCGGCCGATCGAAATGAAATCCGTCGAGCAGCCGGGCCGCCACCTTCAGGTAGCGACTGAATTCGACTAGCCGATAGCCAGCGTCGAAAATCCCGCGTCGTCAGAACTTAGGTCCCATATGCCGTATATTATCAGCCGACGGCCCGAGCCAATGGTAACAGGTCGGGAAGCCAGCCTGTCGATGTTCCTCGGCCAAGAAGAGTCTCGATTCTGTGAGTCCCCAGAAGACGGTTGAGCCGATCTCGCCATCCAGCGAAAGACGTCATCTCCCCGAAAAAGCCACCAACGGGACTAATGACAGCAAAGCTGATGCTCAAACATGAAAAACAATCAATAGCGATTGCTCACGAATACGTTTAGCGCATGGTGGCGGAACAGTTGCGGTTGTGCAAGTCTGCTGCCGATACGATTGAATTATTGATGGAATACGAATACTAAAGTGTATTTCGACGATGAAAACACGAAGAAGCCGCGCTACGATACCGTTTTCAGCAGTGGAATAATTATAGTTAATAAGACCGGCCTCAAAATGACATACAATATGAATGTGGCCCGCCTTCTTCCGCTGCACCACCACAGCCCGAATTTAAATTTTTAACATTTATCAGTTTTGAAGAGAGAAGCCACAAAACTGGTGTGTGAAATAACGAAAGAGCTGTTAACAGCCCAGGGAGCAGAATAATGAACAAATTCATAACTGTCTTGTTCTTTCATGAAGAGGATGTCTAGCAGTGATAGTTGTATGACATGCAACACGAAAGAAAGTGAACTACTTGCTCAGTATTTTGTTACATATCCCTTGGCTTTATCACTGCTAGGCATTCCCTCTTCATGGAAAGAACAAGATTCTTGAAAGTTGTGGGTTTTATTTTTTCCATTCTGCTTCCACAAGACGTTGTAATTCTTCATTTTTCACACCAGTTTTGTAAACTTCTCTCTTCAAAACTGACCACAAATGTTCTAAGGAATTTAAATTCGGGCTTTGTGGTGGTGCATGGAGAAATTTGGGCACGATTCATATTAACTATGTCATTTTGAGCCGGGTCTTGTGCTTACTGTCATTGTCCTGCTGAAAACGGTATCAGGTGGCAAGCCCATTTTCTCAGCACTTTGTTTTACATTGTTTTTCAATATCAATCGAAATACACTTTGGTATTCATTATTCCATCAATGAATTCAATCGTATCAACCCCCTTAGAAGACATACAACCCCACAAAATAACTGTTCCACCACCATACTTCACCGTGGGAATTGTATTCATGAAACAATCGCCTGTATTGATGATTGATTTTTTCGTGTTTCCGGGCGCGTCAACTGCTTTGGTCATTAGTCCCGTTAGGTGAAGTGCATGTTTTTCTTTCGAGATGGCGGTGACTTTCCCCGCTGGATTTATGAGATCCGGCGCCAACTCACTGTCGGCTACTAGGGTTTCCTGCCGTGACTCTTCCAATAGCGGGCGCCGCCCCATTAGGGACAAGCTCTAAGCTCCCGACCGGTACCGGTAGCTCAGTGCATCAACTGATGTCACTGCAGCGCCTCTAACTGGGAGGTCCTAGGTTCGAGTTCTGATTTATGGTAGGATTTTCGATAATTAGCTATCAAGCCAGGTCGAATTCAGTCGCCGCCTGAGAATTCTAGCGGCCGGCTGCTCTGATCGGTAGTTTTCCGTGGTTTCTCCGATCAACACCAGCCGGAGCAGTACCCTACCAAACAGGCAACGGACCGCGCGTGATCTATTCTTCCTCTTCCTTGTCCTATCCTCTCCCCTTACACACACACTAACATGCACTACACTACCACATATTCCGGGAGACCGGTCGGAGCTTAGAGCTTGTCCTTGGGAGAGTCCTGGTTAGGGGGAAACCCCACTAGCCGACGGTAGGTCGGCGCCGGATCTCGCCATCCAGCAGGGGAAGATCACCGCCATCTCCCGAGAAAAAACATGCACTACACTAACGGGACTAATGACCACCGCGCCCGGAAACACGAAAAAAAACCCAAACCCGACCGGTCTTCCGGAATGTGTGTCGAAAATCCTGCCGCCGTCAGGACTGGAACCTAGGACCTCCGTAGGTGAGAAAGATTTGGACTTGTACGAGTCCGGAGAACGGGAGAAGGGTGTGGCGGAGTCCAGCGTTCGAGAAAAGGAAACTGGGAACGTCGTGGGGCAGCAAGCAAAGACGGGTTGCAACGCGAGGCTGCGAGTGGCAGAAAATCCACAAGGTCACCTACAGGTGAGCGATGCGAGCTGTTGAGGTAATAGAACTGGCAACTTTATGCCGCGACTAGTTAAAAGAGAATAGCAGTAAATACACGACAATTCGTGTTAAAGTGATGAAAGGTGGAAGAAGTATCTGAACGATGTGAGTGGCAGTTTCAAGTTCATTGACAATGCTATATTAAATTCATTCAATGAGGCCATACCTTGTACAATTTACTTCTAAATAATCTAAGTGATTTTCATATGTTGTACAGTGATGTTATCTGGAAAAGTGATAGTTTATTGTATTAAAAGGTGCTAATTGCTTTAATATATAAAGGGGGCTGATTTGGCAATGTGGCAACATGTTTTATTTTTTTCTCAAGTTCACAATGTTATAGTGAGTGCGAAGACCAAGACTAGCACCTGTGAACGGAATACCTTAGAACAAGTGTAAAACTCATTTTAAAACCGTGCACGGAAAAACTAGAGAGAAGAAAGAGTAAAATAATGTGGTAGATAAAAATTCAGAAACAGGAAATGAGCAAATTCGGGAATTGTAATTGATGAAAGTGTGTTCAAAGTAGTCGAGGTATGTTTAATGGTTTGCCTGGTCTTGTTTTCTGTTTGTTTTCAGTGACCAACCATTTAAAGCAGCATAATCCTAAGTTATATAATTGCGCTACTGTAATTTTTCATTGAATATATGCTCATTTTATTCGTATTTTATCTGGATTCATTGTCAAGGGTCTGACCTTTCTATACCCAAAGATCCTTGTTTCCTGAGAATTTGGGCCTGCTTCACGAGCATTCAAATTATCACGCTCTCTCGTGCTGAAGGTAGTAGGTGGGCGTGTTAGAATATATATATATATATATATATATATATATATATATATATATGTATATATATATAACACACATGTAATAATTCTTTTGATTACGATATGCTAGCTTACTAATGTAATCGGCGCACAATTTTAACAAAGACATTATTTTCAATATTTTACGGGATATGATACCTTGGTGCTGCGAAATCTGGAGTGTACGAGCAAGAAATGTTCGATACTGTTTGTATTTTAGCAGCTATAGAAATTGAAGAATTGCAGTGGGAAGCTATTGAACGTGGTCCACTAGTGTCTTATCATAAATTCGATCCGTTCGAAATATCTGATAGGGAGTTTCTGAAAACGTTTTATGTCTAAAGATGTGGCCAAAGTCGTTACTAATATGCTTACGCCACATTTAAAACGGGCAACCAGGAGTAGTGCAGTTACGTGGCAAAACGCCAGTTTTGTTAACTCTAAATTTCTATAGCACTGGTTTGTTACCAAAATCCTGTAGCCATAAACCTCTTTATGGCTGTGTCACAGTCTGCTGCTTCTACAGCAATTCTTAATATTACTGAAGCTTTAAATAACCCCGAAATATTTGATTCTTGGTTCTATTTTCCCCTAAATTTACAGGAACTAAATGCCACAGGAACAACTTTTTGAAAAAAATAATATTGTTGGAGCTGTTGGTTGTGTGAACTGCATACATGTAGCATTATGGCCTCCAAAATTCATAGATGAATTTATCCCTGAAAACAAATATATTTACCGGAAGAACTATCATTTCATCAATGCAGTTAATATGCTACTCACATCTTCGCATTCTAAATGTAAATGCCAAATTTGCGGGAAGTACCAATGATTTATTTATTTGGAGAAATAGCAATATTCAAAATTTCGTGAAGAACCTGCATGAAAGAGGCCATAGGGGATATTTTGTTTTAGGAGATTAGGGATATCCTCTAAGCCTCTAAGGCCATGGCTGCAAACCCCAATTTCAAATCCTCAACCTCATACTCTTGAGGAAAGATACAAAACCCATCACAGACAGATCCTAAGCATTCTGGAAAGATGCAATGGTGTTTTGAAAATGAGGTTCAGATGTTTGTTAAAATACTGGGCACTGCATTATTCTCAATGAGAAATCGTAAAAAATGGTAAATGCTTGTGTGGTTCTTCATAACAAATGTCATTTTCATAATTTACCAAACATAGGAAATGAAGATGATGATAATGATGATGATGGTGATGTGGATCTTGGAGTGTATGATGAATTGAGCATTGAAGATCTCACAAATCGTCAAGCACAAAATGGATTTCTAAAAAGAAAGTAGCATCAACAAACTTTTATTAGAAATTATTATTGATGAACTTTTAAATTAAATTAATGTGTATATATTTGCTTGTATGGTATCACTTTCATTTTACTGTTTTCTAACAATTTTAATATTTGTAAACAGAAAAAGAGATTTCGAATAAAACTAAGAAAACACTACGACAAACTATTGCCACATACGTGACGATAAACGCAATAAAATTGATCATTTGAATTTCGTGGAAGACGGAAAAAGCTTCCAAAGGGAGATCGTCTGCGCTAAAATATCCTTTTTCTTTATTAGAAGGGGAAGAGACAAACCAATTTCCGATGTTGCCGAATAGATGCATGCGAAAATCTCTTGAATACGCTCCAGAAAGCAGCTATTCAAAATCAAGCGTTCGAAATCATTCGCATTGGAAATATTTCGCATGGTTTCGAGATCGCAGCTCACAGAGCCGATGATGACGCGGTGGCGTATCCGCCGCGCCCCACCAATACGCGCACTAATCCTTCCGGCTGCCCCTCGCCCTGCACGCGCGCTGCAAACGCCACTGGAGAGGCCCACGCTCCGCATGAAACAAATTATGCATTTTACGTCTCTTGATAATACTGCCACAAAACGATGTTTGATGAACTCACTCATGTCAAAGCTAAGAAGCTTCATTAAAAACGCTCCTCTGCGATTTCAAACGAAAGACGTTTGAAATAAACAAACTACATTACTATGCTAGTACAACTACTACTACAACTGCAACTGCAACTGCCACTGCCACTGCCACTGCTACTAATAATCATAATCATAATAATAATAATAATAATAATAATAATAATAATAATAATAATAATAATAATAAAATTGTCTTTATTTGTGGCGAGGCTCAGACCTTAAGGCCTGCTCTTCCGCCTAACCACTTTAATTAATTTACAATTTTAAAAATTACAGTTGGGGCGTTCGGATGTAATTAATATTAACTGACTTTTCATGTCGCAGAGGGAAAAAAATAAATTTTTGACTACCATCTACATGAATTTATCTGTACGAGCCATGTGAATTTATTGTCATTTTTTTGTTTATTCAAATTTTGCAAAATGGTGTAAGGAACATTCTTAAAAAATGAGATAAAAAGAATTCCCACTTATTCCACTTAGAATCAATAATTCAAAATTCGCCGGAAATGTCAGTTGTCATTACCCGATTTGCCTCAACAGTGTACAATAACCAAAAAAGGGGATTTATTTTACATTTATATCTGGGTAACAATACTAGGAACCATCCTGGCTTCAAAGAAAACCATCTGCAGTAACCCAATTTATTCTCCATGTGTTCACCTACTTATATTCTAATAAAGAAACAGATTTTATTTTCTCACTCTTATTAGTAATGATCATGTAATATATTACACCTTTTATCCTATTAGCAGTTTATCCTTCTTCAACTTGAAACGACCAAATATGGAAATGGAAAAATACATACCATAAATTATTGAAATCGAAAATGAATAAAAATCTACAATTAGTTTCGATGTATTGTGCTACATACATACAAATGTTTTCAAATAATGAAAAAACAAAAACAAAAACAAAAAACATTGAGCCGGGATTTGAACTTGAGCCCCGTGGATCTTCAAACAAACGCTTTGTCACCTGAACTAGGAGCGGATAGTATATGGTTTTCTAAAAAATTTGAATGTTATTACAAAATTACTCAAAATTATGCGAAAACTATTCACGTTTGAAGAAACGTGCGCGTGAGACTATTTAAAGATGTAATATTCAACAATAGATTGCAGCAACAAGAAATATGTATGTATATTGTAGTGGTGGGAGGATGTCAAATATTTTATACCTTTTCTTCCATCGAAATCCCAAAGGTTTTATTGAAAATCCAACGTAGGCCATACTGTTAAGCGACGTTCTTGTCGCACAAAACGGTTAACTATGTACTTACAAGGTAATTAAATGGTAAATTTAATTACCTCTGGTCTTTACTTAAATCAGGTACTCCCAAATGCTTTTTCTGTGGCGTAACATCCATTTTAGCATAATTATATAATTTATTGTATACCTTGTATAATAAAAAACCGATATTACAACAGGACGTTCTTTCTGGCGCTATTGAAAATAGTTACGATAAACTGAAATATTGAAATTTCTGTCCTATTAGCACTTCAGCTATTACTTGAAAATGTTCAATTCAACAAATTCAAACGAATTGTCTCTGGTGCATTTATCTGCATTTATTTCTATTTTCAGGAACAGAATCCATTTCTTTCATTTATAAATGAAAAAACAGGAATAAATTTAACTTTTACAATATTTGCAGCACATAATGCAGAAAAGCAAGAAAAACTTCACAGGCTTCCCTTGATTACATTGAAGTGAGCTTTCAACTACTGAATTCCATAATCAGAGATAAAATCTTCTTAAAGTAAAGAAGTATGTTAGGTCTAAGTTAAATTGCCTCCTTCATTCTGTTTGTATAGAAGAAAGCAAAAAATCGAACAGAAAATTTGTAAAAATCTCATAATATGAAAAGTGAGCGAGTGAATGAAACAGAAGACTGTGAGAGATCTTCAATATATTTACAAAACATTGACACATTGACGTTCAGTTGTTCAGCCAGCAGTTGATGACTCAATATTTGACGATGTGGATAGATTGAAATCGATATTGTCAATTACCGTTTCTTTCGCAACAGCAAAACGGTATCGTCGTGTTAGTGAGAGGGGGCGGCGTGAGAGGGGGCGGCATAGGAGGAGGTCGGGAAGGTTATGGTGAGAGGGGCGGGCGGGAAAGGAGGGACTTAGAGGTGGGTATGGTGAGTGAGTGTGCCGTGAGAGAAGTCGGAGGGGTCTGCAGCGGGGCCCGGAGAGAAGACGGCAGGAGGGGAACGGGGGGTGAAGGGGCGTGTGGGAATTATTGATAATTCGACTGATTAGAATTTACCGGAAGTGTTACATTTTCTTAGTCCGCGGCTGTACACCACCCGTGTGAAGCCGAGGCGGGGATAAATAGCATGTACAACAACAATCATATCAATACATGTCTTCCAGGATTTGCGAAAATATTCACGAACAAAGAATAAATGGCGGTACGAAGTTCGCCGGGTCAAAGAGTAAAAGAAAACATTTCATTACACTTCATGTAAAACATTAAAACTAAGTTAATAAAAGTCTATTCTGAAACATTATTTACATAAATTTTATGCTTAGCGATATTAATTTATGACTAATTCCATGCCAAATCGAATTCGACGTAAAATTGACCTTAATGTTTTTACTTTTTTACAACTTTGTGAATAATTTCTAATAGCAAAAAGTAACTTACACGTCCTTTTTATTTTGGTAAAAGTCGATAATATTCGAAATTATTTGAAATTAAAAATTGCAAAGTAGCGCGCGTACTGTCATATGTTAATGCTCATATAAAACAAACCAAAAAACACATACTAGCTTCTTTTTTTAACATTAGAACACGTGTTATTTTATTTGCATGAAATTTGCACTGAAATTAAAATTGTGTATATTTTGTTGCTTTTTAACTTAACATTTTTATTTTTTAAGTCCACAATTTAAAGAAAATAGTATTAAAAAATTACTAAATTACTAATTTTTTATTCCATGGTTGTGAAAAATTTCAGAATGGAGTACGTATAAATACAGGTGCAGTAAATGAACGTGCCCAATTGAACATCGGGCGTGTCGAGAACAGTGGCATCTAGGTTCTCACCGTATGAAGTCAAATGCACGCACTTTATTGATCATTTATTTATTTAGTCAAAAACAGTCAAAAACTGTATGTGACGTATGGGGGAGAAAATCATCTGCGCACGCTTTCTTGAGTTTCAGAATCCCTTCCCAACAATTTACCTATTAATAGTTGAAAGAAGAAAAATCATAGTAATAATAATAAAAATAAATTAAAAAAGCGTGGGGATTAACATTTCAAAACTAGGTATTGTTGCAAAATTACAGAAAACTTATTTTAACAGTAAAGAACAAACAGGATTTGATTTTCTGTATTGTTAACAAATAGAAACTCACTGTAAGCCTCTACTTCACTACCATACAAAAGGAAAGTTCAACAAAACGTGCGCATAGTGAAGCTACATTTACGTCCAGAAGCAAAGCAAGGGGCCATCTCAGCATTTGCTGGCTTGCACGGATCACGTGGATGGGATTTTTTCATTATTCAGATAATTTTCTTTGCAATCTAAACGTCTGGGTATTATAACATGAGCTTCCCGAGAATACTATGCCATATTTCAGGTGGAAATGTACATTTGCAAAACACATGCAACAAGCTGCATGAAGGCCATTGAATTAGAAATAATTCTGAAATTTACAAATATACGAGCTTAATTTAGTGTTTAACATGTTGTGGCGAACATTCAATTTGAGGTTTGATTGAATTGAGAGATCTAGAAATTTTGTTACCTTAACATCAGCTAATTCGTATATTGTTCATTTTCAATGGAGCATACGCACGCTGATTTAAAGCGCAAAATTGACATCTAGACAGTTTTCTCTTTTCATAGCTATTAATTTGTTATTATAAAACCAATTTGAAACTTCTGAAATTGTACTATTTGTTGTTTCCTTGCAAAGAAATATCTGTGTCATCGGCAAACAGAACTGTTCTCCATTTTACATAGATGAGGGTATAATGTTTACGTACAACAGAAAGACGATGATCTAAGATGGAAACTTGGACCCTATGTTCAATTGGCAAAAGAATTGAGAGATAAGTAAATAATGTCCTTTTCTGTGCCAGTACGGTATTACACGTTGGATCGATGTTTAAGGTACGAGGTTTCAATCTAGGGCAATACCACGAATTCCATAAGAAGGTAATTTTGAGAGCAAGATGTTATGGTTAATAATGTCAAAAGCTTTCTGAAAGATCTAAAAATATCCAAATGGGTTCTTCATTTGGTCCATTGATGAAGCAACATCTTTAAGAAAGAAAATGTGTTTCTGTAGATTTTGATTTCCTAAACTAAAAGGTGAGTCTGAAAACGCTTCTGTTTTTCCTGGGAGAAAGGTTTATTCATGTATAGAAAGCCTCTCTAATATTTTTGAGAAAACTGACAAAAAGAGAAATCAGCCTGTAATTTTGAATTTCACTTTTTGTTCCCTTTTAAAAGCGCTTAATTTTTAAGGTTGTTTTGAAAGTATCTGGAAATATTCCTGTGTACAAGGAAGCATTGAAATGTGAGTTAATGGGTGTATTATGGCAGGTGCGCACGTTTTAATAACAATCCGGAAATTCATTTAAACTTGATGAAGATGTGGGTATTTTTAATTTACTGAATTATTCTGAGGATTTCGTTAGAAGTAGTTTCGTAAATAAACATCGTGACATTATAATGACAATGCCAGGAACGGCCGATCCGGTGGCCGATATCGTTAAGGCAGTAGTGTCGTAGTGATCTCGGACCGAAGAGTCGCGGGTTCGAGTCCCGCCTCGGGCATGGTTGTAATTGTGTTCGTCCTTTCACACCTTATCGTTTCATATTTATAGTTACCATACCGTTAACTCTAACAGTGGTCGCTAATGACCTAGGTGTTGATGCAACTTTAAATAACCAAAACGAAAATGTCAGAAACGCGAACACTCGACTCTTGAATATTATTATCCAAATATTGCTGAAATAATTTTTTTAGATGATGACAATAAAATTTGAAGAGATAGTATAAAAAATTACATATTTTATTTTATAAAAAGGTTATATAAATAACACAATCTTCAGAAACGTGTCCTTTTAAAAGGTCAGTGTCAATATGTACAGCTATGTAAAATACAAGATTAACGATAGACGAAGAACAAAAGTATTATAAAAGGTATAAGCTGATAAAGAGAGAAAATAAAATGAAAAGTTTCCAAAACAATTTTTTTATTAATGCTGTATGGTAAGTTACAAAACAATCTTTTGGATGCATGCTAAAGGGAATTTTTACAAACAAAGTTACACATCTTGTAACACTGTCCACAGCGTGTTTGTTTGTCTTGTAATGAAACAATATGATCAGTTCAAACAAAATATTGAATATTCATGTAGAATTGTTGATGGTCTGCAAGACCTTTTTCATCTTCTGACGACACAGAATCGTAGTATACTTTTTCTTTCTTTCTTAAGTCATCTGACCGAATCATAAGGCAGTTTTTACCAACCCTGTTTCCGCGGGATGGTTCCTTGTCCTTGCTAACATTTTGATGCCATTGCCTCAAGTAGATGCAGAGAAGTAAAGAAGTCTGCAAAGTTTAATTAAAGCACATATACAAATTAACACATTAAAAACATTATCACAACAATTACTGCAAGGGCTAGATTTTTGTCTTTTTCGGGTAAATTACGAGGAGCCCTTTGATAGTCCAG
Source organism: Teleogryllus oceanicus (assembly GCA_964035755.1). NCBI lineage: Eukaryota > Metazoa > Arthropoda > Insecta > Orthoptera > Gryllidae > Teleogryllus > Teleogryllus oceanicus. The sequence continues at coordinate 15,486,626 of CAXIVR010000002.1, forward strand.
TCGTGTCGCACCAGTCCATGATTTACAACCCATCTGATGTGCTTACCCTTTGTGAATTGTTTTGCGTCATGTCGCCCATAATATGACACCATAGTCTCATCAACACTATTAATTTCTTCACGAAGCAAAGTCTATGAATCTCTTATTCAAAATTTCAAACAATGGCCTGGCCTTTGAGAATTTGTCTTTTTGAATTAGGTTGCTATTATCATTGCAATTAATGTTCTGCATAATGCAAATAAAACGATTCCTGGACATTGCATTGGAAATCAAAACATTGTTGGAATTAGGAGCATTTTGCCAACACATCTCATGCCTAGACACGCCTACATAGCCACTCAATAGAAGTTGGAAAAAAATCACTACATTTCATTAAGTTGAATATCACGTTCCCGAATATGAGAAGCACCGTATCTATTAGTAGAGTCCACTATCAGATCAATTACCTCGTCATCAATAAACAAAACAATGCTTCTGCAGAAGATAACTGATTTGTAGGTCCTATAGCATTTTACCATTACGGCAAATGCATAGTAATATCTTTTTTCACCAAGCAAATTTTCTGTTAGACTAAGTCTAACAGAAACCACTTCTAAGTTTTCTCATTCTTTTTGCATCAGAACAAGGAGAAACGCCTTGTTCACATGATCGTCCCCAGTATGTACAATTTATTCATTTGTATTTCTAAAAAAAATATGCCTCAACCCTGAGCTGCCAGGCAGTTTCTGATGGTCTCATTTTCTTCTCCGCACTCTTCATTATTGTTATCATAATTAGCATTGTTAGGTGAGAAGATAGTAATATCCACTTTTTCACGGACAACTGAATCACTCTCGATATTCTATACTTCTAAAAGTTCATGAAGAATAAGGTTTTTTCCAGTATCTGTAAGAATAAACATTGCACCAAACCGCATCATATTTGGCCACTGTCCTTATAAAGTACAACACAACATGTTTAATGAACAATCAAACTGTACATTATAATTGTTAACTATTCTGCACAGAACAACACAGACTACTGAATTAACTTCAATTGTTTCAATTCAAGTACACATCGTACAATAGTACATCTAGTGCAATAATGAGATGTTACATTTATTTTTCTGGAAAAAAGAAAAAACGAATTTTAATGTTCAGATTCGTTAGTGAACAAAATCTGTCTTAAATTAGACAATAACGACCTTTTCTGATTTTGAACTCTGTGGCCTTCTTTGACTAATACAAAATCATACTTTCCGTCCATTACGCGGCTTATGTTATCAGAAGTAAGTAATCATGCATATTTTTAATTATTGTGTAATGCTTATTCCACTTGTAGCATGTGTATATATCTAGCATCCTCCTCTATTACTACCATCTTTATCACGTGAATTGATGAATAAATAGTTCCTTGATTTTACCGTAAGGTCAGGCTTAAAACATCATTAAAATTTGACTTTTAACGTTTCTCTCATTAATATTTCCAAAACAATCAACCAGTTTGGGTCTTACCGATGTAATTTCGACTATTTGATGTTTCTTCGGCCTCCTTGTCAGCAACATGAAAAATAGTTTCTTGGAGTATCTGCTCCATTTTGTTAAGCTACTCTCCAGGATATTTCTTTTGGGATACATTTTCTTCTTTATTGGAGTTTCCCCTAATGATATCAAACTTTCATTGAGTTGACCTAAGACTGACACAGTGAAATCCGAACTGTTAGTTCCACTGGATTTATCGATTTGACCATTGCTTCTTCTGCAAACTTTGCGCGCTAGGACCGGCCATTACATTGACATTAGTTGCCGAGCATGTACAGAAAAGTGCAATTTAAATTTGCAGAAGAAAGTAAAGAAATCGTTTGCGCAGTGTACCGTAATTGCCTTTAAAGGTATGCGGCACAATTTTTAAATCGCTAGTTCTCCCAGCTATAAATTATGGGGCGGAAATCTGGGAAATGGATAGGATAGATCGATTGGAAATTATCGAAACAGATTATTAGAAATTAATTCTCGGAGTCTCTACATTTGCAACAAAGGCCGAGTCTTAAGAGATGTCGAAGTGTAGAAATCTGAAGATTTCGAATGAACTCATTAAACTTCGGATTAGATTAACAGGTAAAAAGGGTGACACGCTTATACGTAGTGCTTCAGAGTGCAGTTGCAGTGAAGCTTCTGGGCATACTTAATTAAACTATTACCAGAACGCGCTGGTCTGGGAGACATTTCCCCGGAGACGGGATAGGGAAACACGTGAAGTAGAACGACTAATTTCTGATCGACATTCGAATAAATAAAAGGCAAGATATCCTGGCAGCAACGGCCGACAAACGTTCGCTGGCTTCAATTCTCAGAGTCTCGCTTCATGAAAGAATTAGGAACATTTCTGGGAAGGTCTGCACTATTAGGAAAATGATTACGGAGTGGGAAAACATCCCTGGTTAGTAGTAGGGTAGGTAGGATCAAAGCCTCGCATATTAGTGTTTTTAAATGAAAAAGCACATTTTCTTCCAATTTCACATTGGTGTTTTAGAAAGGGATCTTACCTACATCTTATAACTTTATTCTTATCTAATCATTGGTTGCTAAGAAATTTCGGTTTTTCACTGCTCCAGCATTCGCCTGGTTTTGATCGGGGAAACCACGGAAAACTACCGATCAGAGCAGCCGGCCTCTACAATTCTCTTCCAGACAGCGACCGAATTCGATATAGCTAAAAAGCTAGTGTCGAAAATCCTGCTACCGTCAGGACTCGAACTCTAGGACCTCCCGGTCAAAGGCGCTGCAATGATATCAGTGATATGCATTGGGCTACCGCTCCCGGTGATATTTAGCAATTACATACAAATATTAATAGTCTAAAATAGCTGTGTTTGAGTCTAATCTCAGTTCTGTACGATTAACATTGCAGGAGAAGTAAGTATTTGTATTTGTTATTGCGTGCATTTTTTCGGAAAATTTAATGCGGCATAAGTTATAATATAATGAAGTTAAACTCTGACAAAAAATAAGGCTCTTTTAGTTACCCTGAAAACATATTTAAAAAGTTTCAGTCAATTTCGAATACGTAGGATCAAAACTATATTCGATTTGACGTGCTATGAGACTTATTTAACATTATTAAAATGTACATTTCTTTAAAAATCATATGTAGTATTTCTCTGGCTTTTTGTCTTTGTATGGTTTCAATATATTTTCTTAAAGTTATAAGAAATAGAGAAATGAAAACAAAAGTTGAGAATTGTATTTAAATAGGCCTCATTACTGAATTAATAAAAGTTTGTAAGTTAGTTTGTGTCAATCATAAGAGTTACCAAATATTATAATTAGATGCTCATACTGCACGGCTCTTCAATTGTTGTCTGTCGTGTGAGTTAACGTTTGAGTTAAGTCAGGCGTCCGCAGTTTAGAATAAACAAACACTATGAGATATCTACAATTATAATTACAATTTATATCAATAGTAAAGCCCATCAAATAAGTTTAATCCTCATATGTCCAAATTTTCCTGCATTTAAATTTGCACTATAGACTCTGATATTTGCTTGAATTTAAAAGACAATTCACTAGGTCTTCTCCAAGAGCGGGTCCTACCACATACCACAGAACATTAACAGAAAGTGGAGGCAAGTGTCCCAAGTCAGAGAAAATGATGCGGTTATAAATGCTTTCCTAGAAGTTAACTAATCGTACGGCATATTCTTCGAACAAATGCTGGCATGATGATTGCGGAATGCATAGTTTGCGCAGTAGGCAGTACACAAGAATTGAAATGACCGACTTTGACTGACCCCATAAAGGTTCTTACACTATTGTAGAATATTCCACATAACGGAATGAAACAGTAAACTGGTCGAAATTGACTTCTATTGTACCAAACACTATTTCATTTTGCAATAGAAATGTAAGTTTGCGGCAACAGTTCAGTCACTAGTCTGTAAATGCCAGTTTGGAACAGAAAGTGGTAAACGCTACTAGAATGTGAACACTTACACAATAAATAATACACGAACGACTAGATTGTTTACTAAAAGTAAAATAAAATTATTCATTAATTACTTGATGCAAGATTCATGGGAAGCGGCTTATAATACTGTTAACATACAAAACGACAAACATAATCTTTTTCAATCCCCTTCATTTCATTTATACCGCTTTCCTTTTCAAAAAGAAAATTAAATACTTTACGGAAAAGCAATTCTTGGATAACATAAGGGATTACGACATCTTGTAAAACAAGCTGAATTTTCTTTCATTTCTAAACGTCATGACGTATCTCAAGATTTCTTCATCTACATTAAAAAATACAAATCATTGTTAAGAAAAGTCATAAGGCAGGCTAAAATCATGAAAAATGAACAGGATATATTGAACTCAAATACGAATCAAAAGCAATGTGCAATATAATAAAAAATACGACCAAATCAACAAGAAACCTTGTAGAGAATGTTGTTTTAAAATATAACGATATAAATGCGAACGATCCGGCAAAGAACTGTGCGTATGCCATTATACACCCGTTAACCCACATATTTAATGCATCTTTATGCACTGGAACGTTTCCAGTTATTTTCAAAACAGCTAAAATTAAGCCGCTCTTCAAAAAAGGCAACAACAATGAAATTCTAATTATCGGCCAAATTCCCTTCTGTCAGTGTTTTCAAAAAAATTAGAGAGACTATTTTCGTACGAATGGAAACCTTTCTCAGTAAACATGACGCGCTTTCGGATTGCCAACAAGGATTTAAAAAAATCAAAATTAACGGAAATAGCCATATTTTCTACTCTAGTAAGTTCAGAGATTTACTTTGCCAACGACGTAGTACTCTACAATAACAAATTGAAAACCTTCAGAACGATGCGCTTTTCGCCACTTCGAAGAAATTTTCCTGCAGTGCCAGTCATTCTCTTAGACCTTCCAAAATGAACTGAATAGCATGACCTGAGCATGTCCTCGCAGGCCGATCGGCGGCGCGGCGCCTCGGTCCAACGAGCCGCGTCCCACGCTTGCTTCTGAGCCTCTCTCACGCTCGCCGCTGACACTCTTAAATCCACGGCTGAAATATCAGGTCCTTATCGGCCAGCAACACGCATGCAGTTCACACTGGTCTCCTTCTTCGTTTGCAGTAGTTTTGATGCAAGGTTAATTTAACAACCGATGCCGCAAACTAGTTCACTAGTAGGAAGCATTGAATTTAGAAGAATGGCCAGTTGTGAATCTATGTTGAGCAAATGCACAAGTGTAAGTCTTTCTTCATATCATATTTGTGTTGGTATAGCCTTTTTAAAAACCTTGTCCTGTTTGTCCTATATAGAGTTGATGAGACATTATTCTGTGACCAAGTTATGGAAAAGACTTGATGCGCAACGATGAATACACTTATTGAATTTATTATATCCATTATTATCTGCACCCAAAATAGCCAAACTTGACTGTCTCTACCTGTATAGCAAATCAGAATACAATAGAATTTTGAACATGTAATTCAAGTATAAAAAAGAAATACTGTGTAGCAGAGATTCTCAAGAAGTACAATACACTCTGAGGATTGCACCCCTTCAACATGAATTAGGTTTGAGACTCAATTTAAATAATCACAATTATGCATGGCTTTTCCTGTAACCGACTGTTTGCATTTAAGGAGTTATTGTATCCTTTAATTATATATTACCTATAATTAGAGGATACAATAATCCATATAATCACAATTATGTTATTTATAGAAAATTAAAGAATATTTGATATCTGGAATTTAGAGATTATTAATCGTCAACATTTTTAATTATATAGGTATATATGGATCTAATAATTTTTAATTATATAGGTATGTATGCCTGATTAAATTATGTATATAATTATATACCAATTGTTTACTTGATAAATTAATTGATTAATAATTATATATAATGTGTAAATGTAAGTGAACATATTTAAAAAAATGTAATAAACTTACTGTAATTTCTATTAATTTTTATAGACTCGTTCTTGATTCTTTCTGTAAATCTAAAAGCAATATTATTATTATTATTATTATTATTATTATTATTATTATTATTAAACTCAAACCTCAAATTTTCTCTAAGAAGTAGTTCATATGGCCTTCACAAGTCTTCTGCAAGCCTCTATAAGCTTTCCACATACCCTTGGGGGTTCATGCACCAGGTTCAGAATCCCAGGTTCATAAGATTAGAGAGTTATGCTTTATAGATCCTGGCAAAACTACAGGACATTCATTTATACTAATCCCAATTAATTGACACATTATTAATAATGTATAAACCAGACAATAAATGTGTCACGAAAGTTATTTATTTAAAAAGTGTTATTAACAGGGACCGAATACCGAAATAATAGCGGTAAAGGTATTTATACCGGTATAGAAATACCTTTACTACTCTATTATACCTTATTCAAGATACTTTTTAAAATACCGCATAAGACGAAATACCGGTATTTTTAGAGTGTATTTTACCTTAATCTGATGTCTATATCGCAAAATAATTTATTTAAAGGTGCTGGTACCGGTATTCATCAAAATACCGGTATTTTCAGGAAAACACCGGTATTTCCAGTAGAATCATACAGGTATTTGGAAAACGTCAGATTTTTTCCGTCGTGATGGCTCAGGCGAAACAACCATTTACAGGGCAAAGTTTCGACTGGGAGGTCCTAGGGTTCGAGTCCTGGAGGGTGGCGGATTGATGGCATATTCTAGCTTAGGTCGAGTTCTGCCGCCGACTGGGAAGTCGAGCGCCTGTCGTCGACGGAGGACTGTTACCGGCTTTAGCAGACATCAACACCAGCTCTGTCTGCTGACCTTTGACCTCACGTCCGCGCAGAGATGGCGACACGCATAGGAGTGTTGAAAATTTCCATGGAATTCTGCATAAATCTTGTCCTTTCTAGTATGAGCAAAAATGAGGAAACGTGTCTTCTTATCCATAAATGAGCCTCCACTGCATACCAAACTTCCTTCATAATGACTGTGCTTTACTACTAAATACGATTATTTGTTTAAATTTGATCGTATCACTAACATTCTGCACAATTTTTTCAGTTGGCCCAGTTTACTTATTCTGGGTACATAATTATAACTAAAAATATTAAAAATTGACATTTAACACAATAATGAGTAGACATATTAACTATTCTTACGCAAGGAAACAGGAAGCGTTATGTTTAATTCAAAATTAATGATTGAAGTATGTTTAATTTACACCTATGTATTATTTAAGAATTTCATTAAGAAAAATATTAATAGTACTATATAATAATAATTAATTTCAATGAATATTTTAAAAATATTAATACTAATTAAATTTTTAATGTTTATAGCTTAATTTTAGTAAATTAATTTATTATTTTGTTTGTTAATTTATAAATTTATTTAAATTAAATGTTAATTTGACTAGTGCAAAATGTTAATATTAATAAACTCTTTATATTAATTAATAATGTTAGTATATATTTTTATTATTAAGGAAGAAAACACTTCTCGAAGTGGGCCTCCGATGCATTTTACAATGTAAGCTTTACCCGTAGAAGGGAAACCCTTGCCCACATGCAAATGTTAATGTACACAATAATAATAATAATAATAATAGTAATAATTATGATAATAATAATAGTAATAATAATGATAGTATTAATACTAAATACAATTTATTTTTATTACAAATTTTCTCAATATTTGCAGTTAATGTCAAATATATTGAACTCCTTTAATATAAACTAGGAAAATAACATTTTATTTTAGCCTTATTTATTAATGTATAATTAAGATTTAATTGTAAAATTAAGTAAAGGAAATCATAATGGAACAATAACAAACTGGGCCTGAAAGCTGAGTGTTCGTAATTATCTCAAAGTGTCAACGCTTCCTCAGTCTGCCGAAGAAGGGTCGGGGAGGGAAGAACGGTCCTACGCCTACGGCACGGCGCATGCTGGACAGCCTCCACGCGAAATACAAAGACAGGCTTAGGTCATCTCTCGGGTCAGATGGGAGATAGCTGATGAAGGACATCAAAAAGGTTCTCTTCAATGGAACTACTAATTATTATTTTCCACATTTCAACTTTTACGAAGTTTAAATTAAGGAGGTTTTCAATACATACAACGTATGCAAAACGTAAACGCCCGAACACAAAATATTTACAATAATAAGAATAGAATTTAATACAGTTGTTTTATATATATATATATATATATATATATATATATATATATATATATATATATACAAAATAATAATTTAAACAATAAATAACAATTATGAAATGATATTTGATTAATAAACATTTTGTGAGATATTATTAACTGAAATAACCTATTTTTTCAACACGTATGGATGGTATGCTTTATTTCTTCATTGAAAATAACGGTAAAATACCGGTATAAACTTTATGGACGTCCATACCGGTATAGACGTCCCATAGAGGTATTTTACCGCTATAAAAGAATAAAGCGCATTTGAAAAGGTGGAAAAGGAATTGGGTATAATACCGGTATTTTTATCATATTCAACACCTTTTCGGTCCCTGATTATTAACTATTTTAACACACTAATATACAATTTGATATTCAAAATATTCAAATCACTAATAATTTTTAAATAATTAAAAAATGCCCACTGCTGGACATCAAATTTAATTTTAATGTAAATGAAGTATCATATTTTGAAAAGTTTTAAACAACATTAGACATAAGTTATGAATATTTCTGAGAATTATTACATTTTTTTAAAAATGATTTTGTAAATTATTATCAAATGTAGATATACACTAGAGTAAACCAATGACTCCCCTGCTGAAGGCCTACATATTTCAACAAGAACATGTGATTCCCACATAAATATAATATATTTCTTGTTATGTCTGTTCATAAATTTGTCAAAACATTCTATTATATCATATGATGCTGAAATAGAATATGGTCAGTCATGGTGAAAATTGGATATCTCCTACTAGAAAGACCATCAACAATGAATACAATTGTACTTGCTGGTTTTCTGACAAAAATTTATCACTCTTTATATTGTTCAGAAAAAATCTCTTTCTATTCATAAATAGTACATAAATTATAAAGGCTAAACATCATATCTAAGGCCTTTATATCTATTAAAATATCTTGTTCCGTTATCTCTTACCTTGAGAGAATTATAATTTGTCTCATTGTTTACAAATACTCCACATATTATTTTACAGTTTCAGATATGGCCATATGCACCTCCTGAAGGGCGCGTACAAAGAATTGTCACTGCTTTATTGAAATATCTTAATTCATTTAAATAATCTTAAGACTTATGGAATCATTTTTTTATTTATTTATTTTACGTCAAAAAAAAAACAGTTAACTCTGCGTATGACGTGCTATGGGAAAAAGTGAATTGTGTGTACATTTTCAAAATTCTGTGATCCCTACACTAAGTCATATACTACTCAAATTATGAATGAAAAAAAGAACTCATGTAATAAAATAAATTTTCAACGATAAAAAGCAATTAATTTTGTTTTATCCATGCTTGTCCTTCGAATAACATCTGTCGCGACAACATGGAAAACGATAATTTGAATAACTATTTCCATTGAATTTTTAGAAGAAAATGCACAGATAATGAAGTTGCATTTATGTCCAGAAGCAAAACAAGGGGCCATCTCAGCATTTGCTCAATGGATCAGGAAAACTGGACGAAAAACCTGATCGAGACGAGGGTCATTAACCCACAAGCTGCAATACAATACTTGTAACATATTGGTTATAATTATACAGTCCAATGGTAAATAATACATTAAATATCACTGTTAAAATTTGTGTAACTTTCCTTGTCATGCTCAGTACAGTCTCTAATAATATAGAAACAGTTATAGCAGAAACGATTTCAATTGGGATTTAAACTTTTCTATCGTTTCTATTTAATCGTTTAATGTCATCTGGCAAAGTGTTGTAAAATAATGTACATGTATTGTATGTGAATTTTTTGTAATGAGCTGTTGATGCTGTCACCTGATGAATATGATTTCTACGTCGAGTGTTATTGTAAGAGACATCGGCATTTTTTGAAAATATATTCCAGCCCTTAAGCAAGTCATTTTTGACAAAAACCACTGATTCGTAATTCAACAGACAAGGTAATGGTAAAATTCCTAGATTAATGAAGAGAGGCTTACAATTCCTTTTTGTAATCTAAAAGTTTGGGAGCTATAAGATGTATTTCCCAGAATATGCCATATCCTGCAAGGGGAATGAACATTCGCGCAAATATACACAACGAGCAGTATGAAGGCTGATTGAATTTGAAAGAATTCTGAACGCGTAGCATAATGAACTTAATTTTGTGTTCAATTCATTTAAATGGACATTTCATTTAAGGTTTGACTGAATTGAGAGACCTAAAATTTTGTTGCCTTAACATGAGTCAATGGTACAGTTCATTTTCAATGAGCACAGAATTGTTTATTTGAAATGGAAAACCGCAATAGTGCTGTTTTCCGTTTACTATTATTAATTTGGTATTTGGGAACCAATTTGATACATCTGATATTGTACTATTTACGGTTTCTTTATTGCAAAGGATGTTCGTATCATTCGCAAAGAGAACCGTTCTTCTGTTTCGAATCGTCGAGGGCATATTGTTTACGTAAAGTAGGAACAGAATAGGGCTTAAAATCGATCCTTGCGGATCTCCACGTGCAATGGACAAAGAGTCGGAAAGGTGCGTACGTAATGTTCCATCAATCCAGTAAGGTATTTCCACTCCCTGAGATCGTTGTTTAAGGTACGAACATAACCTATCTGGAGCAATACCACGGATTCAATATGATGGTAATTTGGAAAGTAAAATATCATGATCAATTGATAAATGTCTGACAATTTTATTTTACTTCTAGGTAAAATTATTCACACTGATATGTAATATTTATATCCAGTGTTAAAGTATACTTGTTTAATGCGAATTTCATCTCTTAGCTTTCTTAGATGTAACTATTTCAAGTAGGTACATTTACTGTGGCATCTAAATTGAAACCAGTGGTTGTACAACAGCTCACACTTTCTCGCTTTTTTCGGAACGGTTACGTAAAGCCATCTAGAAGAATCATGTTAAAATAATGAGCAAGAAAAAGATTGTCATTCGCTTGCTCACTAAACTTGTAAAGATTTTGTTAAAATTTAACTTTGCAAACTGGCAGTTAAGAGTGATTTGATTAATTTTACTCTCAAGTATTTTTGTTAATGTTTAAGTTAGTGAAGATACGTTTGTGGAGATATTAGAAAAGATAATATTAGCCCAAGTGCTCCGCAGACATCGAGTTCTCTTTTCGTGCGATCACTGACTATACCGAGTGCGCGTGGCCGAAAGACGTGCAAGCGGAGTCGGCGATTAGGAATCGGAGCAAGGGAATGAATACCTCGGGTTTGTTTACATCAGCTATTTTCTAAGGGCAAACAAAGAATAGCTAACTTATAAAATTTTTTTCGCGTTGAGCTTACGTCGTTATATGTCGTTTTTCTGGTTGACAAAGGCGGTCTAAGGCGAAAGTCGGACGAGCCGGGCCGGGAGTCGCACGGGCGTTGGTCAGCAGGACGAGCCATGCTGGGCGTTGGTCGCCAGGGATCTGGTCAATGAACGCCGTGTTTCCGATGCACAGGGTGGCTGGTCATGGACGCCGCAGGAGTCACACTGGATTCAGTCAATGTACGGGCCGTGCCGGAGGCGCACGTGATTCGGTCAATGGACGTGTCATGCTTGAAACGCACGGGTTTCGGTCAATGGACGTGTTGTGCCGGATTCACACGGGTTTCGGTCATTATACGTGCCGTGCCGGAGGCGCACGGGATTCGGTCGATGGACGACGCGCAACAACTCTACACGGGATTCGGTCAATGTACATGTGGAGGCGCACGGGAGTGAGGCGCTTTGCGCCGTGGAAATGTCATGTAATTTTCTGGAGTTCTGTGGGAAACCGCTTTGTTGTACAAAGATTGGTGAATAAAGTGTTGAGTTTAAACTCCTCAATTTGTCATTCAGTAGAAGTAGAATAAATATTATGCATATGATACTTGAGATTTTACGTAGAAAACCATCCAGGAAAAAGTTGACATTTCATATGAATGTAGTAAAAAATGGTGACTCAAATATAATGAAACTTTCAGCTCTCTGTAATGAGGTTGGTGCAGACTAGGGCCTGCAAGGAAATGTGGAAGGCCAAGCAATGAACTGAACTGGTGGCTGGACCCACTTGATCCTCCTCCTTTTTCAACTGATTGAAAAGAAAATTCAAGAAACAGAGAATTACACTTAATTTTTATTGATTTAAGGAAGGCTTATGATAGTGTTCCTATAAATAAAATGTGGGGAGTCCTAACAGAAGTAAAGGTAAAAACTGCCTTGATAAATATAATAAAGAGTCTCTTTGAAAATAGTATGAGTCACGTTAAGATAAAAATGAAGTATCGGAAAGATTTATAGTAAATAAGGGTCTCAGACAAGGATGTCCTCTTTCACCAACTCTGTTCAATATATTTATTGACGAAACTCTCAGGGAATGGTCCAGAAAAAGTAGAAATATGGGAGTGATTGTTGGAAACGAGAAGATTTATAATCTCCTTTTTGCCGATGACCAGGTAACTTTGGCTGATGATCAGGACTATATTGAATATATACTAAAGAAATTGATAGAAATATACAAAAATGGGAACTCGAAATAAATAATGAAAAATCAAGATACCTGGTTGTAGGGAAATCTGGGAATGATCTAAAAACAGAAACAGGTATACTTCGAGTAGTAAAAGAATTTAAATATCTTGGAGTGACTCTTAGTTCAGATGGATCTGATGATAATGACATAAGAAATAAGCAAAGGAAGGGCAATTAGTTATAGACTTCATAATATTTTATGGAACAAGAATATTAGAAAGCAAACTAAGATACAAATTTACACAACAGTGAAGAGTTCTGAGACATACGGATCTGAAATTTGGTTTAAAAAAGATGCAATAAACTCTCGGTTAAATGCTATGGAAATGAATTTTTGGAGACGATGTTGTCAGTACAACCTGTTTGATAGAATAGCAAACGAAGGAATTAGACAGATAATGAAGATAGAGCGGTAAGTGATCGAAAATGTACAATCCAAACAACTCCAATGCTATGGTCATCTAATCAGAATGCGTGCTGACAGAATACCAAAAATTGTCTTCGAGTGGTTCCTTTCGAAAGAAGAAAACGAGGGAGGCCAAGTAAATCTTGGAAGTCCGTCATCGACTCGACAATGAAGAGAAGAAGAATAGAGGAAGATGCTTGGCGGAATAAAAAACATTGGCGTGTAGTCAAACTCCATTCCAAATTTAAAAACATGTTTAAATTTTGAGATTTAGCAAAATATTTAATGTTCTACATTTTCAATTTTTTTATTTGAATTTTGAAAATTGAATATTTCAGTAAACGCGATGAGCTAAAATATTTAAAAATATTAATAAACGCACTAAGAGTATTGTTGACAACTCCAGAAAAAATCAAAGTAAGATCTCAGTAACTTTAAATATTATACTTTTTTTTACTATCCACTGTGCAATAGATTGTGGCAACAGACATGCTCTCTTTATGTTAATATGATGGGTTTTGGATGAATACAATTTAAGAATTTGTGATGTAGTACAACTTAACGATTGTGTTTGGTTATTAAATGACGGATTCTTGACTCACGTTATGACTGATATTTTGAAATTTTCTGATCCCTCATTCTCATCCCTCTTTTCACATATTTGTACTCCCTTAACTTAGAATTACTTAGAATTTCGACACAATGCACAGTTCTAAAGCCTTACCGAATTTACTTTTAGCTACTTTCATCACGTGGTTTGGTTGCTGATATGTCGTTTTAATTTTAGTTGTATCTCCAACTTTCAAAATTGTCTGAATTTCAATGTCTTGTGATGTGTTGAGTAAAAGGGAATAGATAAGTTTCAATAGTATCTTTCTTGTTCTCTTGATTTTCAACTGACAGCGAAGGATCTTAGTGGGAAAAAAAGGATCATGGTTGCAATTTCTGTAGTGTCTGAAATTTCTACATGGAATACAGTTTTTTTTGGTAATTTTTCTTTTTCTTCACGGGGTATCTCCTATTGTAATTAAACTCTTGTTTGTCTTCTCTATATTCATTTCGCAGACACTTAACGAACTATCTAAAGAGTTAAAATTTTCATTTCCTTGATTTCCACTTTTTTCGCTATAATCACTGGACTTTCCGCCACTTTCGTTAATGCCACGGGAGTCACTGATCTTGACGCTCCCTTCACTAACACAAAGCATTTTTGGAAGCCGACTCCCTCTTTTCGATATGAATCACAAATTCGCCAATCTAATGACTCCTCTAAATCAAGTTTCACGAGTAAATTGTGGTTTACGCGACTTCGAGATGTTCTTCTTTCTTAAAAATCGTTCAGAAAGATTAAATTGACGGCACTGTCGTATCTCACACGCTGATCGCCAATTATGCTGTACGGTGAATGCACGATCCACAGAACAAAAGCCAGCACTCCTCTCTTTATAAGATGCGTATTGCGACTGCTCAGAAAATTTTACTCAAGTCCCTTGACAAGTGGTCTCTTGTATTTCACGAGCAACGTCAAGTGGGCACCCCATCATTAGGCTTCAAAGGGGCTCAACAGTAAAATTCGTTTCCGACACGACGGAGCAGTTGTAGAATCTGTCTTTCCGCTGCCACCCATCCATTCTGGGGGCAGAGTGAACATATGAGTTACTAATATTTCTTGAAACCCAAACCAGGCAGAGGTCATTCTTTTCGGCACTTGTAGAGCGGCAAGTGATCGAAAATGTACAATCCAAACAACTCCAATGGTATGGTCATCTAATCAGAATGCGTGCTGACAGAATACCAAAAATTGTCTTCGAGTGGTTCCCTTTCGAAGGAAGAAAACGAGGAAGGCCAAGTAAATCTTGGAAGTCCGTCATCGATTCGACAATGAAGAGAAGAAGAATAGAAGAAGAAGAACTGATCAAACACAATTCGTTAGTGCAGGAGTAAGAAGCGCACTCATACAATAGATTTTAGATTATACGTGCTTTGTTTACATTTTTATTGTTTTGCATAAAATTGAATAAGAAATACGCCTATAGTTTTTTTCAAATTTTTATCTGAGTAAGTTCATACAGAAATTTTCATTTTTTAAAAATAAGTACAATTTTTAATGTAATATTTATTTTTTGAGAAAGTAATTTACAGTGGAATAAAATACGCATATCAAAGTATTAAATGAAACAAACCAAAAATGTTTATGTTCAGTATATTCGGAGCATCAATCAATCATATTTTGCGGAGTAAACGTATATTCCAAAATTTAATATAGGCATAGCTATGCAAATAATCATTTTCAGGTAAATAAATAAACATGTCTCTGTTTTTATGTCGAGATTTAATAAAAAATATCATACATTTAAAAAAAAGTCGTGTCAGTTCTTGTGCGATTTGACGTGGAATGGCTCCTATGTACCATCAATTGGATTCAAATCAGCGGATGGTGGAAGAGTGTGCATCTGTTTGGGTATGTTCCAAATTTGCCATTCGTTGCACAGCGTTCCATATGTTTGCTGTCGTTATCTTTCTGAAAGATATCAGATGCCATTCTAATTTATGTATACTTTGTTTTCAAAATATGATTATAAACTGTTTTGTCCATTATGCCATCAATAAAATGCAAGTTTTCAACACCATTCGAGGACATACAGCTCCAAAAGCATGATTGATCCGCCTCCTTGTTTTACTGTAGGCAGGGTATTAGCCACGATTTTATCTGTGTTGCCCTTTCTCCATATCCTAAAGACACTATAAACATCCGGACTGATTAATTTTCGTTTCGTCAGACAAAAAAAAATAATTCCAGGATTCCAGATCTTTATTATCATACACTTTTGCAAACTCGAGTCTCAGAGCATGGCTATTTTTACATACAAACGACCTTTCCCTGGGAATTCTTCCATGGTATTCATGACCAGTGTATCCGGCGGAAGGTACAATGACTTACTTCTTTATCTGTGGCAGTCCCACCAAAATGTGCAATTTCAGTACACTTAATTAACCCCAAAACGGCATCAAGGACAGGTCGCCGTCTCTACTACATAAAACACCTCCTCGATGGATAACCTGTTTGGCCCGCCCGGCGCCATCTGGTTTCTCGCGAGCTGCAACGTAACTTGGTCGCAACATTGCCTCGGCAGCAGACTGCGTCCAACGTGACGGGACTTTCAGTCCGTACGAGTTCCGGCTGACCAACGCGAGCCAGATTCTGTGTTGTGGCTCCCATTGAGGCGCTACACCGTCTCTACCGTCGACGGACCTGTGGGAGGCCCATCCATTGAACCCGCCAAAGCAACGCCCTCGAGCACACGCACACCGCCGCAGGCACCCCGCCGAAGGCACCCCGCCGCAGGCACCCCGCCGTCGGCGCCACCACCGCAGGCACACCGCCTCATCTCATGGTCAACAGCAAAACTTAATATTAAATAGTATGCCCACGGGCAAGTTGACCCAGACAACCCCTGCTCTTTTCTCAACCAGCGCCATCATTTTCTCCGCCTCCGTGCAGATCACAGCCCGGCAATGGCGTAAGCCTGTCATTGCAGCTGCAGAAGGCCCTTCAGTCCGCGAAAGCAACCCCCTCTCTTCCTGGCCATTCTTCCTTTCTGCACAGGAATATTTTTGCAAACAAGAAACAATAATTATTACGCTTTAGATTTCTAGAGTTCGGCTTCTTGTGGCATCGTGGTGCGGCGTCGGAGAGGAGCTTAGCGGAAGTGCAGCAACCAGAGGCAAAGCAAAGCTATATTTAAAAGCAGGGGACCTCCTGCGCCGCGCATAAGGCTCTTTGGCATCCGTTGCTGCATGCGCAGATTTTAAGGCTTGATTTTCTGGTCGAATCTTGCGAAAGAAAAGTTTCTAATATAATTAATCTCTTTAATTCAGACATTACAATTACTGTAATTTCCACACGGATCACACAAAACTCGTGGAAGGCAATTGATCAAATAATAATTAACAAAACCACTACTTCATATGAAGTTGAAACAAAAGATTTAGGATACAGTGCCCACGATGCACAAATTCTTACCATTATAAGAAATGCGATCACTGACTCAGTATATTAATACACGTATGACTAGGATTGTTTACTAAAAGTAAAATTAAATTATTCATTGATTACCGATGCAGGGTTTCGGGAAGCGGCTTATAATACTGCTGATACAAACGAAAAAATATAATTTTTTTTTCAACTCTTCATTTCATTTTATCACTTATTTTCCTCTTCAAAAAACCGAAAATTAAATATTTCACGGAAAAGTAATTCCTTGGATAACACAAGGGATTAGGAGCATCTTGTAAAAACAATGAATTCTTTCTTTCATTTCTAAACGTCATGACTATCTCAAGATTTTCTTATCTACTTTAAAAAATACAAAAACATTGTTACGAAAAGTCGCAAGTGCAGGCTAAAATCATGAAAACGATCAGATATTTGAATTCAAATAATAAAACAAAAGCAATGTGGAATATAATAAAATACTACCAAATCAACTAGAAAACTCGCAGAGAAAGTTGTTTAAAATATAACGATATAAATGAACGATCCGGCAACAGAGTGGCTAGTCTCTTTAACCAATACTTTTCAGAATTCATGCCGATCTCACTAAGGGACTTTGCAGCCACAAAATCTAAAAAACAGACAGTTCACCCAAAATTTTAGGACACAATGTCTGTTTCCGAAACTTCTTCCTGCGAAATTTCAATAATCGGTAAACTAAAAATAAATATCTGGTTTAGATGAATTCCGGATTCTTTGTTAAAGATTTGTGCGTATGCCATTATATACCTGTTAAGGGGAGGAGTAAGAAATTATAAAATTTGAAAATACGA
The DNA here is from genome assembly GCA_964035755.1 of Teleogryllus oceanicus. NCBI lineage: Eukaryota > Metazoa > Arthropoda > Insecta > Orthoptera > Gryllidae > Teleogryllus > Teleogryllus oceanicus. The sequence goes on from CAXIVR010000002.1 coordinate 15,504,532, forward strand.
TTTTAATTTTTTGATGTGATAATTTTGTTTGAATGTGTTAATTTTGTGTTTTAATTTTTTCGTTATCGCGATTTAAAATGGCTTCTGCGACATTTAAAGATCTTAATGCGTCGATGGCCACGCCCTTTTCAGTTTCAAATGCTCATCTCATAGAAGTTTCTTGAATGTATTTGCTTTTTGAATTTCCTGGCATGAACTTTATATAGATGTTCTTGAACAAATGAGCTACAGAAAAACACAAATACCAACGAAAGTTTGCATAGCCTGGATTTGGAGTAAGTGCCTCAAAGAAATATTTGTTTGAAGAAGAACAAAAATTGCTGTCATACTGTGCAGTTTCTCAATATAATATGGGGTGAAGCAAGTGGGAAAAGATAAGATCAAAGAGCACTGTACTAACACATGACACCTGGCAAGAAAATAATGAAAAATTGAGGATAAACGCTGCCCTCAGAAAAGGCTGCACAACCAGGCCTTCAAAATGTCAAAAGCAACTCAAAATTACAAATACAGTTCTAGAAGAAAGAGAATAGCTGTTGAGGGTACTATGTAAGGGCTCTGAGAATTTTAATCAGTTGATAAAGTAAAATGCATTTGTATAGTTGTAATTTTCATTTCAATTTCCTGCATTTCACTTCCTGACCTTTTATGGAATTCAAAAAGTTCCACGTTCTACAATTTTTATTATATTTCAGTGAAACTTTTAAAACATCTTAAGAAAATGTAGTTTCATAGAACTATGGAAGCTTTTGTGTTATAATCATTAATTACTAAATTAAAAATATTTATTTTTATGTGTGTTTTTATAGCCATCAGGTAATAACTGTATATTTTATTATTTTTTTTCTCAGAAACGTTCCTACTTATCTTCCATTTATACTCCATGAATGTAATTATATAATTCTTTATGAGTGTCAAGGTAACTGTGATGAATGTTGCTTCATGTGGAACGTAGAGCATTTTATAAAATAATAAGAAATTTTTTAAAAAAATTCAAAAAAGTTTTTTTTCTTCAAAACTAAAAACAGCAGAGTAACAAAACTTTGTAGGGTACATAAGTATAATGTATTACTTCTTCTAAAATTCTAGTTATTTGAATGTAAGATGTAAATTTTCAAATTTCTACCCACTCTCCCCCTTAACTCACATATATTTAATGCATCTTTATGCACTCAAACGTTTCAGATATTTCTCAAAACAGCTAAATTGCTGCTCTTCGTGTGTGCTGGGCAGGCACAATAACAATGAAATTCAAAATTATCGGCCCATTTCTCTTCTATCAGTTTTTTCTAAAATATAAGAGAGACATTTTTACGTACGAATGGAAACATTTCTCACTAAACACGACGCGCTTTCAGATTGCCAACATGGATTTAGAAAATCAAAATCAACGGAAACAGCTACATTTTCTTTTCTTAAAGATGTCGCCTCATCATTGGATCAGAACGAGGCACCCATTGGATTATTTTTAGAACTCTCAAAAGCTTTTGACTTCATTGACATTTCATTTTCAAAATTACCATCATATGGAATCCGTATTGCTCTAGATTGGTTATGTCTGTAAATTCGAAACAACGATCTGCTGAGAGAGTTGAAATACCTTTTTACTGGAATAATGAACATACGCACGCACGTTTCCGTACGCACTCCTTCCACCTTTGCTCGTTGCACGGAGTACCAAGGATCACTCTGGTCCTATTCTGTTCCTACTTACGTAAACGATATGCCTCGACGATTAGAATGGAAGAACGAAGTTCTCTTGGCGGATGATACGTGAACATCCTTTGCAATAAAGAACAGTAATAGAATAATATCAGATATTTTAAATTGGTTCTGAAATAACAAATTAATATTAGCAAAACAAAAAGAAAACGGTTTTAATGCAGTTTTCATTTCCAAATAAACAATTTGAGCCGGCTGAAATGAATAGTGTACCATCGATCGATGTTATGCAACAAAATTTTTAGGTCTCTAATCTTAGTCAAATCTAAATGGGAACGTCCATTTAAATGAATTGAAACACAAAAATTAAGTTCATTATGCTACGTCTGTAAAGCCTTGCAAACTAGCCTTCATACGTTCGTTGTGTACATTTCAGTCATTATTCTCGCCTGAGATATGGCATATAATATTCTGGGGAAATACATCTTATAGCTCCCAGACTTTTAGATTACAAAATGAATTGTACGAATAATAACCAAATCCCACCCACGTGATTCATGTAAGCCTCTCTTCATTAATCTAGAATCTCTACCATTACCGTGTCTTTTTATTTACGAATCAGCGTTTTTTTTTTTGTAAAAATGACTTGCCTGGCTGGCGTGGGAATATATTTTCAGAAAAAATGCTTGGGAAGTCTATTACACATAACACCTCGACGTAGAAATCATATTCATCAGGTGACAGTATTAACAGCCTATTACAAAAATTCACATACAATACATGTACATTATTTTACAACACTTTGCTAGATGACATTAAACGATTAAATCTAATAAAAAGCTTTAAATCCCAAGTGAAATCGTTTCTGCTAGTATAACTGTTTTATACAATTAGTGACTACTGAGCATCACAAGAAAGTAACGAAATAATTTTAACAATGATATAATGCATTATTTACCATTTGGACTGTATAAATGAGACAACAACCTGTAAATAACTATTGTACTACAGCTCTGGTCTACGCCCCCATCTCGATCAGGTTTTTCGTCCAGTTTCCCTGATCTATTGAGCAAATGCTGAGATGGCCCCTTGTTTTTCTTCTGGACATAAATGTAACTTCATTTTCTGTGCACGTCTTCGAGAATTCAGTGGGAAATACAATTAAACAAATTATCGTTTCCATGTTTTCGCGGCAGGAAGTAATAAGACCCAAAATTTACTGCTTATTTATCCTCTAAAATAGATTTTATTACATGGGTTTTTTTCTCGCTTTTAAAAATTAAAATTTATTGCTTATTTATCCCTGAAAATAGATTTTATTACATGGGAGTTTTTTCTCCTATTCAAAATTCAAAATTTAAGTAGTGCCTTATAAACAAGATACTCTCAAAAACGGCTTCCACTTTTTTCTTTGAACGTTTGGTAAGATAGGGCTAACTTTATTCTATAAGATCACTACCTCCATTCTTTTCTAATATTTTGTTGTTTTTTTCGAAAATAACAAAAAATTAAATGCTCAAATTTTTCTTCCGAAACTTCCACCCTCAGGTAAACACGTCACCTGACCGAATTTGTTTTCTTGAAAAGGTCGTGTCACTACGAAAATGCAAACGTAATTTAAAAAGGCCTACGACTCATCGCTTGCGAGTTATGCGCGATTAATGTGTTGTAATGATTTCTTTGAAGTAAGAATCTGCAAACTTCTATTTTTCTCTGATATCTACCAATATAAGACTTCTATCCACATATACAGAAAGTTTTGTGCCGATAGTTTTTTTTATATACAACAGCTTCATCTTCCTACAAGGTATGATATTCTTATAAATGATTACAAAGCTTTAAAATATGATAATTTGGAACTACATTCCATACAAAAATATCAATGCTTCAAATAATGCATACAAATGAATAGACAGTAAAATTAATCCATGAATCAAGGTAGCCGTTTAAAAATGTGTGTTTAGTCGTGAGGTGGATTTAAAGATGGAAATGGTAAAATTTGTATTATATTTTAACTACAGCCCGCATTTAAAAACATATAAAACAATCACAACAATTTGTGTTTTGAGGGAATATTTTGGGTTTTTTTCGAGCGTGTTTCACGGTTCTAAGACACAGTAAAAATTATTCGTTATTGTTTTTTTCCAAAAATATTTTTTTGCGTTTGAATTTGGCGCTGAGGAAAAATCAAAAATATATTTCTGATAGTAAAGGTTATTTTCTTATTTTCCGTACTTTTTTCAATCAGATTTGTATTAAGTTGGCGAAAAAATTAAAATTAAAAAAAGTTTTTCGCTGTGGATGGTGGGATTACTGCCAAGAAACCTTTCAAATTTTGCTTTCTGCTCTGGTCGACTCTATTACCAGCTGAATGATCTCGGCTTGCAATACTGATATAGCTGAATATCTGACTATCATACTAATTCTAAACAACTCAAAGAAATAAATCCTTATGAACTAGAAAATTACCAACATGGAATTAAGTTACATAAAAAATAATTAACGATCTAATTTTGTACAAGGATCTAATGATATTTATTTGCTTCTGTTCCGACGAAGTATCACTGTCTGTTATGACTCACAATGTTCACTATCTGTATGAATTCAATCAATTTTGTCCTTTCTAACTTTCACGTTAATTTGCATTGAAATTTAAGTATGCTAGTGACGACTCTTTATACAAATTTTCGATATCTCTCATGTTTCATTGCACGGGTACACACGACTCCGCATTCAAGCTGCAGGACAGGTTTCGCAGATACGGCACTTAACATTCTCGTTCCAATATACTGCGGTTTGTACAGAGCTGCCTCTCAATTTCACTCAAGAGCCGTCACTACGGTGGCATTATGGCACGGTTTTTCACGTCTTTCTCAGTCGTGCCGCTAGGTGTCGCTTGCTCGCGACCGTATCAAGCAGTGCTGCAGATGAAGCGTTTCGCCCCTTTATACTTCGTCTGCAACGTGCTTGCAAGCGGCCAACAGGATTACAATAATTATTAAGTTCGAATCAAAACTGGCGCTGTATTCTCTAAGAATTTGAACGCGCCCGCCGTTCGTCGTGCCTTCCCAGACATGAGCCTGCAGGAGTTCCCGCCCTTCTCCGTCTCCGATTGACCACGCGCTGTTTCGAGCAGTGCCTCTTGAAATGCTGCGTCTGTATACAAGTAATGTCCACACCTGTGATTTTTAAAATCGGCTGTCTAATCTGCTTCGACTTTAAAAGGGGACGGTGCTGTCCGTTGCCTTCTCCCACTCTTCTGACTGTTCCTGCGCCGAACTTATTAAATCCATTGCCAGTTAACCGGCCCGGATTGATCTCTGTAATTGTCCGCGCCTAGCCAAATCAGAGAGACCTACTAATTTTCTCAATGAATCAATAAAGTAATCTGGGACTTCCGCCTGCACTGACGTTTCAATTGATCCGTAACCATTAAATCTAACAATGCACAAACTTGTAATCTCCAAATCCCTTCCACCTACGGATTACAATACAATTATTAAGTCTACGCGCATACATGTTTCTTTGTTTTTGGTTTTCGTAATTTTTAGGTGCGTGCTGAGTAACTGCCTGAATTTTAAGCATTAAACTGATACATTTCAATAATTTTTCTTTAACGTTCCTATATTTGCGCTCGTTCGCGTCAGATTCTAACATCAGCCAAGAATTAAACTCATTGAGCAACAACCCCATTAACTGACTGAACAATTCCGTTTAACTTATTAACTTGTATTTTGCGCCAAATTTCACGAAAACTATTCATACCTTCGAAAAATTGAACATTTCCTAATTACAGATCTATTCAGAAGAATAGATTTCATTATCAGATTTTCATTTCAAAATTCCCTATCTTCACATATGCTGGAGTAAGGCGCCTAAGACAATTGCACTTTACAATTTCAAGAAATCAGACTTTAACGAACATAAGACATGCGTCTTTCTCCCAAGCGTCCCTAAAGCTATCCGAGAACAAAATTTGATCAAATGTTTGGCAAATGATTTTTCAGAACATTTTGAACGTGTTTCGAGGCTACATGTAAAGTAATCCCAACTTGAGTCAATAATCCCCGTCTCGGTCAGTTTCGTCCAGTTCTTTTCGTCCAGTTTCTGATCCTTTGAGCTAATGCTGAGATAGCCCCTTGTTTTGCTTCTGGACATAAATGTAACTTCATTATCTGTGCACGTCTTCTACAACTCAGTGGGAAATATACTTATTCAAATAACGTTCTCCATGTTGGCGCGGCAGGAAGAATTATTCCTTCAAGAAGGACATGATGAGGGGTAAGAGTCCAAATATATAGCTAATTTACTCTTGAAAAAAGATTTATTACATCGTAGCGAATATTTTTGGAATTGTTTGCGAATATTAGTGAATAACAAAGCCTTGTAAAAACGATCATTCTTCTGTTTTCAAAATTTAACCAGTACATGACTTTAGTGTAGGGATCACAGAATTGAGTGAAAACATGCACAAATGCACATTGCACAGTGAACATATGCACAATGCACAGCATCGTGTTTTACATGTAGCTGCTGTTATTACCAATTTTGTCTGCGATTGTGCTTTATAATGGCATCTCTACTCATCCACCAGTGTGTCGTGGGCAGGTCCCTGAGAGGACAAGGTGGAAATATTTAATCGAGTGGCGTTCAGTACGAAAGTAGGCGAGTTATGACATGTATCGGGATCCACAGGAAGACCGTAATTAGGGAAGGGCTTGAAAGTAGCGAAGGGTCAGCTTACATTTTCAACTCCCAAAGGAAAGAAAATGGAGAGAACAAAACTGATCGAAGTGGATTCATTCACAGATTCTGCTATAAGGTAGAAAATTCATAATTTTTATTCTGCAAAAAATGTCCTACTATTGAAAAGCTATTAACAGCACTGTAGGACGACAAAGTTATTGACTGGCAGAGAATTTCAATTGCAGTTTGACACAAGGAAAGATGCCAGTCCAAGAGAAAACTCCTTATCGAACGCCCCGATAGTGTGATATGGCATATGCGTTACTTACAAGAAATTCGTAAGAACAGGGAAGAAGGGTTTTATATAGTGCGTATCGACGAAACATACATTCAGGCACCACATAGTGTAACACCGTGTTTGCAGTCTGGGAAAGAAATTGGAGTTACAACAAGAATAGGGAAAGGACAAAGATTAATTATTGTTCATGGGGGAGATGAAGTATTTGTTTGTCGGATGATGCCTTGTTGGTAGTCTCTTCGAACAAAAATAGAGATTACCACGCGTCAAAAATGTGGTAGAATCAACAACAATCATGGAGTTGCTTGATCCATTAATACTACAAAACCCAATTATTACAAATAATTCAAAGTATACCCACTGAAAAACGATACGTCATTGAATATGGCCATCTCCTTCCTGTCTTCATCAAAATTGTCCAGATCTACATCCACAGTAGAACTTGTTTGGAGATTTATGCAGCGCATATGTGGCAGCAGAAACAATTGGCATCCAAGCGAAAGAAATTGTTTTGCAGAGAAGCGTTTGCACAATACAGTGCTGAATAAGGACGAAATGCTGCGAGCATGTGCAGGAATAGAAGGATATATATTAATTCAATATGGATGATCAAATACATTGATGAATTTGTATTATTTCTTTGGACAATTTGGGAGCTATGCCCTTCTATGACGAGGCAGTGATGGAGTGACGGTCGGTGCGATCAGCTGCGGCCCCGCAGCCGCCTCTCGGTTGTCTACGCGCTTGCTTTCGCCGAAAGGAAATCCCAGCTGCCGCAGGTGGGGGCAGCCCGAGACTTCACCAAAGGTACTCGCCGCGACTCTTTGCGAGTGGTTCAGCACAGATATCTTCAGCGGGCAACGCCCAACTGGGATGTTTCCAAGATCCCAACCAGTCTCCTGATATGTGGTAGTGCATGCACGTGCATGTAATTAGTGAGGACAGCGAAGATAAAGGAAAGATGGCTTTAGTCCGTGGTCCCTTTGTTAGGGTACTGCTCCGGCATTCGCCTGATGTTGATCGGTGAAACGACGGAAAACTACCGATCAAAACAGCTGGCCGCTAGAATTCTCCTCTAGACTACGACTGAATTCGAACTATCTAGATAATGTCGAAAATCCTATCACTATCGGGACTCGAATCTAGGTGGCTCCCGGTCCAGGGCACTGCATGACATCTGCACCGCTGACTTCTTCAACAGGCGTCTCTAGACCAGCATGCCAATGTGCCACCTCATACGGTATTAAATGGTCTTGGCGACTCTCGTTGATTTGCGCCTGGGTCCTCACCCTCCTAATTCTCCTGACGTCTCACCTCCCTTCCACAACTTTGCCCACTAAAGGACTCCTCTGTGGTCGCGTCTGCCTCCGATACGCAGGTGAAACAGGCAGTGCATGCATAGCCCAAAAATGTGATTTCTTGTGGCTGCATGCCTTCTGACTTGGGTGAGGAACAATTGAAAAGTATGGGGAACAGACAGTGATACTGTACTCTTTTCGAAATGTACTGCCATACAGGAGCTTAGTGCTCTGGTTTTCATTTGACTCGTACAATAGGAAAACACTCTGAGGCAACCTCGTTTCCCCAGCCGCCTACAAGCGCCTGCCTTACTAAGCTTCTGCTCAGTAATTGATCTACTAACTAGTCTCCACGACGCACGCATTACCGCGCCGCCGCGAACAAATCTCGTGGAGGATCCACCCTGCTTGGTTCATCCGAAGAGAACACATGCCCGGGTTATACCAAAAGCCTAAGCACATACCACATACACTATATATAGCATCATAGAGTAGCATACACACATAAATATATAGTAATGTATATATATGTATGTATGTATGTATGTGTGTACTTATATAGTGTCAATGTAAACTTCTTAGCGCCAGTTATGCTTTGAACGGTTGAAGTTATTGTAATGCAGTTTTCAGGGAAATGCATGAGGGAATGCGGCTAATTGATGCATGTATTCATTTCAATTTTATCATTTGTATTTTTCGAAATATTGAAGTAATTTGTTTTTTCAAATAGAACTATACATATTTTTAGTCTATCATGACGAGCGTAGAAAGACGAATCCAATGATGTACATATTTTCATGTGTTAGGCATTTTTGTTTGTAATTTTGAATTTTTTGCGACTCGTATTTAACGTGATAATAATCGCCTTTGAGCACGTGCTAAAGCAGGGAGCGCCATGACGTTGGTTGGTCAACCGTGACATTTAAAATATACGTTAAACAAGTCCCAAAAATATCAAAAATTACCAAAAATTGCTTATCTATACTGCAATTACTAAAAATGCTATGGCTAAGTTCTATTTGAAAAAACACATAGTTACATCAATATCCCTTAAAATTACAATTGCATGAATACATGCATAATTAGTCTTATTCCTCATGCACTTTCGTGAATACTGCATTTAACACACTACATCCATTCAAAATTGTAGGAGGTGCTATATATATATATATATATATATATATATATATATATATATATAGAGAGAGAGAGAGAGAGAGAGAGAGGAGAGAGAATTCATGTTTCTATAGTGTGTCTTATGTATTTTGAAATGCTTTTTTCAAACCAAATTTTGAGTGCTTATTAATATCGAACGAGCTTATTAGATAAAATGTTCTTACAATTGACGTAAGAGCTTACCAAGTTTCTTCTTTCCTCCTTGGGCATATAATGTGCGGGTGACGTGGCACTGAGAATTTCGTCTGGCTGAGCAGTCTGTATGGAAAAGGAGGTCCGCCAATGCCTCGGCATCTGCAGGACATTTAGGATCATCTGATGCATGCCACCCTACCTTATTTATTTTACGTGAAAACAGTTAAAACTGCGTATGACGCCATGGGGACAAAAGAACAGTACATTTTCAAAATCCTGTGATCCCTACACTAAGGCATATCTAGCTGCTTCATTTAACACCTATGTTATTTCTGGAACCACTTGAAACACATCTATGATATTAAAATATTATGGCTTTATTGCAAACGATGTTCGCATCATCCGCAAAGAGAACCGTTCGTTTCGAATCGTCGAGTACACGTTTCTTCGTAAAGCATGACCAGAATAGGGGCCAAATCGATCCTGCAGGAACCCACGCAATGGGCAAAGTCTGAAAGGTGCGTACATAATGCCCCATTATTCCACTCAAGGTATTTCCACCTCTGAGATCGTTGTTTAAGGTACGAACACAACCAACGGTTGCCACCGGATTCCATATGATGGTAATTTGAAAGCAAAACACGATCACTATCAAAAGCTGAGAGATCTAAAATAATCAATAGCTGCCTTGTTTTGATCCAATGATGAGGCGTCATCTAAGAAAAGAAAATATGCCTATTTCGCGACGATTTTCTAAATCCATGTTGGTAATCTCAAAGCATCGCCACGAGGTGTTGTCATCAGACGCAAAAAGTCTCACATTTGGGATTGATTAAAGAGACCAGCCACTGTTGCCGGATTTTGGGGCCTTATAAGATAGGGTTTTTTGAGTTGTATTGAAACCCCGTCATGGTAAAATAGATTTGTGTTTCCCTTTAACAATTTGGGTTTGTCGCTCACAAACAGATTATGTCTGTAGGAAAAGGGGTTAATTGATCTTTATAATCAATTGTAAGTTTGAACGTGTCCAAAAGAAATAAAACAAATAAATCAATGGGGGAAAATTTTCATTATCTTACTATGGTGTTTGTTTTAGATGATTTTAGAAAAACAACAATTTTCCCAAAAGTGTCAATCGATCTGATTGAACTGGGGTTTTCGCGAATTTAATTGCAAAAAAATAAAGAAAAGTTTGGAGCGGTTTTTGAAAAAAATGTTTAAAAATGTTTCATTAGAAGTGCAAATTACGCAAAATTACTCGTTTTTTAAATCTTCTTAAAGAGCTCATTGTTTAAAATGGATTTTGCTCGGCAAAATCTATATCTTCCATTTTGTAACCGGTAGCGGTAGCTCAGTGCATCAACGGATGTCATGCAGCGCCCTACGGGGGTCCTAGGTTGAGTTCTGACGGCGGGGGATTTTGACACGCTTTTCAGCTTGGTCGAATTCAGTCGCTGTCGGGAGGAGAATTCCGGCGGCTGCTCTGATCGGTAGTTTCCGGGGTTTCTCCGATCACCCAGGCGAATCCCGGGAGCAGTACCTATCAAACGGCCACGACCCTGCGCATCTTTCCTTCCTCTCCTGTCCTATCCTCTCTTACACACACACACCCCTTACACTAACATGCACTACACTACTACATATTTCAGGAGACCGGTCGAGCTTAGAGCTTGTCCTGGCTGAGGCGGTCCCCCGCTGGTGGGAGAGTCCTGGTTAGGGGAAACCCCACAGCCGACGGAAGGTCGTGCCGGATCCGATCCAGCGGGAAAGATCACCGCCATCTCCCGAGAAAAATCATACACTGCACTAACGGACAATGCCCGAAGCAGTGAAGCCTGGAAACACGAAAATCAACAATCAATCCTTTGTAGTTTTGAAATGTTAACTTATTGCAATTTCGAAAATAGGAGTTGCTGGAAATGAGATTAAACGATTTTTTTATCGCCCTTTTCTATATACCGGGAAAGAGTCAAGGAAAATTTGGGATTTTTTTTTGTAAAATAAATGTTTAAACATGCTTATATTTCAGGAAAAATATAAGGAAAATACTGTTTTTTCGAAACATTGAACAGGACCTTTTAAAGATATTTTGATAAACACATTTTTAAGCAAATTTTCTATCGTCAATATTGTACTTGCAGGAAGAGTTCGAAAATTTTTTGATTTTTCGCAATATTAGAAAATTAAGGTTTAAAATAACATCCCTCTCCCGTTTAAGGTCCTTACGTATCTGATGACAAAGTTTAATTTAAAAATTGAACCCATTTTGAGAAAATTGGAAAATTTGCCCAAAATCAAAATATCAAATTGCAAGGAGTTGAGTTATTTCAGATCGGGGAAATATAAATTTGCAGAAAATCATCTGGCGTTTTAGATGCAACGTTGCCCACAGCGAAAATTGTAAATAATTTTGCTACATTTTCAATTTTTATTAAAAGATCAAAATGACTCAAATATCATTGGTTTATCCATTTCAAAATTTAAAGCAAAAACATGAAGTTATTTTAGTAAATTGTTCATGTAATTTTTGGAAAGTTGCACAATCATTCAAGATTAGGCAAACACAACTCATATTAAAAAGACATCGTTCTAGGATACAATTTTAAAAAACATATTTCATTACAAAAGAGCCGTTAATTTACAGCTGTAGTGGGACCCAAAAAAATTTGACCTTTGAATTATTCGAAAATTCAGGTTTTTTTAATTACACATAGGGGTTTAAGTGCCTTGCTGTGTGGCAAATAAAAATATAGAAAATTAGAGACTTTCGAGATAATTTTGAAAATATTCTAAGGACTACATTTAAAGTATTCCGGAAGTAAAAATATGTCAAAATCCCTGGCCTTGAGTGTTATCGACGGGGACATCCATTTTGAAGAACTTTCCCAAAAAACTGTTTTGGTGAAGTGGTGAATACTTGACCTTTTTCTAATTTAATACCATCTTTATTTTAATACACTTTATCTTAAGTTAATACTACTTACATATTATCAAGGTAGATGTAGAATCCCACCAAAATTATCGATATTTTTTCTGAAAATCGATAATTTCATTCCCAACAAAATTTCCCCACGTCTGGTACATCTGGGTATCCCGAGGATATCCTTGCATCATGGTGGCAGATTGATTTTTAAGTCTTGGGTTTTCGGTACTGAACGCACGGTGAAACAGCACGTTTTTCCCTGCCGAAGGTATTATGGTGTCCTAGTGTTTACAATCGTGATCGTGACTGAGAAGTATTGAGGAACCTGAGGTGTGATTTCCCTTATTCAAAACCATATAAACGAATCATGAAGATACTTTCAGTCGCTGGAAACCTGAAATGCAGATTCACCGGGAAGTGAAAATAGTATGTTTGACATTATTAGTATGTCTGATTTCCCAAGTAATTGGTGATAAATGTTTCTTTTATCGTTTATAGATTGGGAGATACTTCCAAGTCATTGTTAAATTGAAAATGCAGAACCAAAGCGCATGAAAACTGGTATGTGTGATATCAATCATTAACAAATTACAATGTCTACAAGTTCGAATTAATGTTAAATCTTTCATTATAGGTTAGAGGATACTTCTGTGTTATTGTGAAAATTGAAAATGTAGACTGCCAGATGGAAAAACGGGTATGTATGATATCAGTTATTTTGTAAGTGGAAGTGTCAACAAATTGAAAATAATGCTACATTTTTTGGTAATATGGGATAAGATACTTCGAGTTACTGTAAAATTGAAAATGATGACCCGCTAGAATGTGAAAATAGGTATTTTTGATATTAATTACTGTCATGGGACCGAATCAGTGAGTGGCACATAAACCTGAGAGTAACTTTTTTTAATAAGTGTTGATTTTGGGCCATTGGAGTAATGCATCATTTTATTGCAGGTTAGAACTTGTGAAGGTTGTAGTGCCCAGCAAAGTCACATGTCCACGGTGTGAGATTAAGTCTTGCAGTTTATCGGGTAAAAAACATAAAGTGAACCCAATTGTTCAGGTTTAACGAGAAAACTGCATTTAAGCGGATATCAGAGTTCCAAATTTTGGGATCTTTGGAGTGGTTTGTATTTATTAATTACTTGACTTAAAACATGTTTATGACATTTATCTAATGCCTTGTGAAGATTACGAATGTTAGAAGAAAAACTGATCTGTTGAAAATTAAAAGGGGATACTATGAAGCATTTTACCATGGAATAGAAAACTGCCTGGTAAGTATGGATTGAAAGGAAATAACTGTTAAATATTCATAAGGTTTGTCAATGAAATGACTGGAGTAGAGACACAATACAAACTTAGGAAGTTCTTTAAACTTAGTTTTGCCCTCAGATGAGGGGAAATTCATGGTGGGGGGTATAAGGACTGTTAGAGGGTTTAGAGGAGACTTTTTTGGAACACAGGGGTAGTGAGCAAAGTGCATGACATAAAATGTAATTATAATAAGCAAAAAAATAGGGAAATAAATTTAAAAATTACCTACTAAAATAATTTTAATGCTTCATGATTGGTTCCTTTTTGTTAAGTCTTTTCACATCCTAGTACCTTGTCCAAAAGAATCATAACTATTCTGTTTTTTGAAGCAAAAGTTCATAGCTGTAATTTTCCAGTTTTATATTGATATTTTGTGTAGGTTGGGTAGCTGCAAAGTGATTAGAAGTTCCCGTTGAACTTTTAAATTTACTGCACTCTTATGATTCTTTGTGATTTTATGTTTTTCAGTCACTGTGTTATGATGGGAGAATACATAATTACCGGCCTTTATAAATTAAGGGATGTTTGGCTGCGATTAAGTAGATTAAAAACCATGGATTGATTGTGAGGTTTATGTGTTAAAAAGGATGGGCTTGCAAGAAGCAAAGTATATAGAAAGGTTCTTGGCTTTCCTTGGGGTCTCTCCAACTGATATGAAATGAAGAAATAGCATTTGGGTAAGTTTTATTCATTTATTTCAGACACTTTTCTTAATTTTAAGGAGGGGTTAGAGCCCTTCTAATTCCTCGCATTCCCCACTCACTCTCATTTTTCCCTCTCCATGCTTGCTTACTGGGGTGTCCCTGTGTTCTCTACTTTAACCAATTTAATTATTCCATGTTTGAATTATAGCATTTGAGCAGGCTGAGAGACAGGACAAGAGAGGAGCAAGGATTTTATTTTTGCCTCACATTTTGCACGCCATAAGAGCAATACAACTATTTTGATTGGAAGACACAGAAGATACTTGCGCTTTGGGAGGGGGTTTTCTCAAGCAGAATTCATAAAAGCAGTTGATGAAAGGTTAATACATTTTTTTTTTGTCCCATTTATATGCTATGCTTGTAGGAACAATCTATCTCATCTCTATTTATTTATTGATTTATTTATTTTCTTCCAACAGGCATTAGAAGATACAAATTTCCTTTGTTAATAAATACTTGACTGAAGAGTTGTCCAAAGAGTTACAAGACAACCTTCAGTTTTATCAATCGCAGGACTTTCTGAAGTATGTCTTCTGTTAAAAGCAGAAATGTGATGAAATCATCTGCAAGATTCTTTAAATAGACAAACTATGACTTTAAAGTCAGTTTTGAGAAATAAAACTGTTATAAAATTTTCCCTTTTAATATATGGGGGAAAAGAACACAAAGAAATGTTTGAAGTTGTGTTCAGGTAAATAAAATTTTTAATTAATTTAGTTTCATTTCTTTCTATTAAAATTTCTTAAGTGTGCAGTTAATATCTGTCAACCTTCAGTTATTGTGAGGGCTTAATGACACCATTCATTGTTGAAGGTTTGAAGTTTAAATACATTTGCCCTTTCAAGGGATGTTCCATCAACAAATCCAGAAAATAATATTTCTGAGAGGAATGGTTGTTTGGTAGAAAATACTGTACAACTTAAGGAAGTTGTTTTATCAGGCAGTTCATGGTTAACAGAGAAATCAAGGGAGGATCGAGGCTAGTTGCTTTTGATGAGGGAAGTTTCAAATGGTCAGGAGTAGTGGTACTGTTGTATCTGTTAGTACTGTGTTTACATTTTGTAGTGTTATGAATATTTTGACTGGGATAAATATAGTGAAATTAAACTGAGATAAAAAAAATAAACCTTGACAAAGTTTGTATTAAAAATATCCATATTTACCATCCAATGGATTTATGAGAGGAGTTTTGTATGAAAATATTATAGCATAAAATGCCTTGTACCTAAGTATTGCTTGCAGGTGTGTTAATGGTGAGGGCAAAGGTCAAGGCTGGACCTGACTTGGAAAAGTCTGTATAAAAGTAATTTTTTATTAAATGGCAAGTGTAATGACAGTGTTTTGTATACAGGTTTACATTTGCAAAAGTATATGCATGAAGGCTGACTGAATTTGAAATAATTTGATAAACCTAATTCCTTCATTTATGTGGATATTCCATTTTTGGTTTGAATTGAGAGGTCCAGACATTTTGTTATCTTAACATCAGCAATTGATATGTTCATTTCAAATTGGTATGATTGCCTATTTAAAAAACAAAACACTGTTGAAATGACTATGTTGAGCTACTTATAGATATCTTTTACTGAAATATTTTGCCACCCTGAGAAAGTTATTTTGTCAAAAAATACGGATTTGCAAATAAATAGGCAAGGCAAATGGTAGAATTTCAGCTTAATAAAGAGAGGTATAAGAACTATGTGGATGGGATTTGTTTATAATTTGTACAATTCTTTTCTGTAATACAAAAGTGGGGTGTGTTTCCATTTTATTATGCTATATCTCTGGCAGGGAATGAATATTCAAATATGCATATGTATCCACAGTGAGCAGTATGAAGTCTGTCTGAATTTGAAAATTTCAGAACGGTAAATAATGAATCAATTTTATTCATTAAAATTTACGTTCCATTTGAGACGAGAATCGCAAGATAAATAATGTTGATACTCAATATCAGTTAATTGGCTGCTCATTTACAATGGAGAATACTAGTGTTTCTTTAAAAGGGAAAAATGCACTGAAACCCTTTTCTTTGTTTACTATTTATTTATTATCATGAAACCAATTTGAATTATCTGAAATTGTACCTTTATATTTCTTTAATGTGAGAATATTTGAAACATCAGCAGAAAAGAATGGTCTTCCCTTGAATCGAAGGGGGGTATTTTGTTTAGTTATTCTAGGAATAGAACAGGCCCAAAACTGGGACCGGTGTAATTGGCAGGAGATAATGTCCCTTCATTTCAGTTTGAATTTACCACCAGATCGTTGTTGAAGGTTCAAAAATAAAACCCATCTATACTGAAATTTAGGGGGCACTTGACGTAAGTGCTGTCACTATGGTGATGTTCAAGCTCCCGATTGGGTGACAGCTGATTAAATGACAACTGCCATTATAAATAAGTCAAGTACAGTATAGTACAGTACAGTATCAAGTACATTACAAATTCTATATTGAAAAATACCACACACAAATTGCTTATAAAATTATTGCGTTTTATGCAACCCATCTCGAATTTATGTTTTAAACATGGTGCCAGGAAAAGGTACAATTATGAAAAATTTAAAGCTTCAACGTTACCTAAATAAAATGACCAACAAAAATTTAATACAATAATGTACATTATTTTACAAACTTTGCCAGATGACATTAAACGATTAAATTCAATAGAAAAGTTTAAATCCCAAGTGAAATAGCTTCTGCATAACTGTTTCTATACAATGAGACTATACTGAGCATCACAAGAAAAGTAAATTAATTTTAACAATGATACAAGCATTATTTACCATTTGGGCTGTATAAAAGAGTATAAACAATTGTTATTTTTCCTTGAAAATAGATTTTTTTACATGGGAGTTTTTTTCCTTTCAAAATTCAAAATTTAAGTAGTATATGACAGTGTAGGGATCAGGAATTTGAAAATGTGCACACAATTCACTTTTCCCATAGCACTTACACTAGTTTTAACTGTTTTTTTACATTAAATAAATACTTGATAAAGATTATAAAAAAGAGGTGGATATTAAACAGTAAAGAAAACCTAAATGTGATGACAAAGAAATTAAAGTGAAATTCATCCTGAAACAACTTCAATATCAAAAATGTTAATGTCCTTCTAAAACTCAAAAGTTTGGTGGAAAGGGCATTCAATGGGTCCAAACATGGAAAAACTTTGAAATTTAAGAGTGATTGAAGGTCAACCTTCCATTATTTCTTCTCTGTGGAATGTTATTTATGAATTCTATTTGTTGCAGTGCTTACTTATCACTTGTATTGCAATTATTTGTCAATTTTTCTTTCTTTTAAACATTTTTATAGGAACCTGAAACTCCTTTCTTCAGTACAAAAAGAACTCATTATTTGTCTATTACTAAATGGTTTTGGGAACCTAACTCATGAATGTTGAGGGATTACTGTATTTTTGTAGTATTACATAATATTCAAAGAAGTTTCTAAAGTATTGTTGAAGTAAAGGCAATGGAATCTATAATCAAATGTTGGGAATTAAATCACTTTTCTTTTTTTAGATGATGAACAAGAGGAAGAGATGACCAAGGAGTCACGATGATTATCATAGTCGCCCTCATCACCATCCACGCTCAGACATCAAAATGGAGCAAAGAGACTTAAGAGAAAACAGCAGAAGAATTTACTGTTCAATGAATCTGATGGGTCTGATTCAATTGGTGCTTCAAAAATCCTTTGGGAAAACGAGTGAGTGAAAATGGTTTATATTCTGATTATCATGAATTAATTCATCAGAAAAGTAAAAATTTACTTTTGTTTTAAATAGTGTTAATACTGTAGTATGAAATGATCACGACAGACCTATTACTATTACAGAATATTAAAAGATGTACAGCTCTGGGGCATTCGCAACCGACCCACGACCTGCTCCCATCTCCTGGCTATGCATCTCCACCCAGCGCCTCCCCTGACACCCTCACGCCCCGAGTGTCAAGGAATGCACACCGCACGGTCGCAGTTCGCCGGGCGACCTTAACGAACCCTTTCCGCCGGTAGCTTCGGTCAATTCCCCCCCCACCCCCCCTAGCTTCTCGTGTGGTGGTTGGACCAATACGCGCCCCTGACCGGGTCAGGACCCCGCCGCGATTCTCCCGGGTTAATGGCCCTTTTCAGTTGAAAGTTCCAGTTTTGTACTGCGACGGATGCCTTCCTCTTAAACTTTCAAAGATGGTCAACCCCATGTGGTGCGAATACCTTGAGCAAGTTCATTTTTTTGTCATAGTTTTCAAAGCAACTGAGCTTAAAATGGACAAAATGCTTTTGAGGGAATTTAAGATGAAATTTAATGAAGTAAAGATAGCTTCATTCCATATTCATTTTCTGTGAATATAGTGGAACGTTTATAAATTACTCTCATTTATTCAGTTAGAAATTGGGTTGAAATGTCCTGGGAAATAAGAAACCAAAATCAGAAATTTATTTTCTAATACTTGCTTATTGGAGGTCTTTCATTATAATGAATTTAATACTTTCTGTATAATTTTTGAATGAAAATTGAAGTCCTTGGTTATTTTGTTAAAATGTTGCATTTGTATATATTTAAAAGAATTGTTTAAAAAACTTTTGTTTTAGTAAAAACTGAAATGGTATAATTTTAGTTAGAATCTTTACAGTTAGAGGTGTAAAGTTTATCGTGGATTTAAAAAATGACTACATTTTGAGGTACCATTTGGTATTTGCAATTTGCAATTGTTTCATTGAAGATTTCTTCCTACAATATCAAGTAGGAAATTATAGAAAATTGTTTTTATTGAGCGCATGTATATTTTATGGTAAGTTCAAAATACGGTTTTTTCTTGAATTAAAAAGGTTAATTTTCATTAGCCAAATGGATAAAACTTATGAATGAAATGAAATTTCAAACATCCCCAGCTAAAGTTCTTGGGGCACAAGATGGTAAAAGAAAGAAAAAAGGGAAGGTTTTTAACTGAGAAGTCTTTGTGATTGTAAATTTTCTAAAAATGCCGGAAATTATAATTCTAAGGGGGGGGTTGTTTTTTTAAATTTTGGTGGGGAGAAAAAATGACTTTTTTTGTTTTGTTTTGAGTGTTTGTTCTATATTTTATAAAAACATGCTTATAAATGGAGATCTGATTTTGGGGAAAATCCCAAATAAAAAGATTAGTTCAACTTTTTCAAACCTGTTCAATCTTCATCTTAATTTTTTAAATTTTTTGGTTTTTTTCTTAATCTTCAATTTTTTTTCTTTTTTGTTGCAAATGTTATTTTTAAAATTTTTTAAAGTACTTTTTTTTAAATAGATTTTTATAAAATTTTTGGAAATTTTTGCCCTTTTTAAAAAAAAATTTTTTAAAAACTTATCACTTTTTTATTTAAAAAACCCCTGAAAAGAAAAGTAAAATAAAAGAGAAAGAATTTTTGATGCTTTCCCAACCTTTTTGGGGGCCCCATTTAAGGGGGTAGGATTTTTGAAAAAATAAATTTTGTTTTTCCAATTTTTACAAAAAGCCTGTATTCAGTTTTGCCAATCAAAAATTTTAAAATCCCTTTTTTCGGGTTTTAAAAAAACACGCCTTCATGGCCCATCAACGCGCATCTTTTTAAAAAGGGTTTCTTTGTTTTTTGAGTTGTTAGTTTTTAGCATCCCTGCTCTTCACTAAAAGTTTTTTTCGTGAGTTGAAAGCTTTTTTTCGGCAGTCCTTTTTCTATCGGGGAAAAATTTTTGATTGTTGCGTGGAAAGTGGGAATAAAAGTATCTTGATTGTGATTATAGTGGAAAAGAATTAGAAAAACGTGTTTCATGGAAATAGGTTCACAAAGAAGAAAGAAGATGAAAATTTAAGTTTAGAGAATATGATAAAAAAAATTTGGGCAATTTATTTATAAAGTAAAAGATGGGGAATCCACTATCTTGCCCCCCAAAAGGGGGCCAGGAAAAAAAAATTTGGGTCAAAAAAACAAATCCAGATGTAAAACTTTGGACCTGCTAAGTTACAGCAATAAAAATTTTTTAGGATCTCCCCAACCCAGAATTGGGGGTTTTTTGGAAGCCCCAAAAATTGAATGAATTTTTTAAAATTTATGGGGATAAGAATTAAAAGAGTCTTTGTAGGTCTACAAACTTTAAAAAATTGGTTTTTGGATGAAAATTTTTACAATGAAGGAAACATTAAGAGTCAACCCTCCAAGATTTAAAAAATTAATCCAGGTTAAAACACTATCGATACCTTCAGGCTATGGAAAAATTGGGGAAAAGCTGATAAAGAGGGAAGATTTTCCAAACGGGCAAAAAAGAAAAAAAAAACTGAAAAAAAGGGGGAAGAGGAGAAGGAAAAGATTATATAAAAGGAGGTTTTAGCTGATCGTAGGGGTTGGAAAGGGACACTGTTTCAAAGGCCATTTGCCAAAATGATTTTCAGGGACAGTCAACAAAAAAACTATTTAAATAACATTTCAAAAAAGTGTGTAACACAACCAATGTGTCTGATTAGACTTTTTGTAAAATAATAATTCCAGTAAAAAAAAAAAATTGAAATCCCTTTTTTTAGAAAAAAATCTAATGAAAAAAATTTAAATTTTTAAAAAAAGTGTTCAATAAAAGAAATAGTTACCATTTTAAAAAAAAGATCAGACAAAACTTGTAAAATATCAAAGCTGTAACTTTAATCGTTTGAAAAAAGTGCACCAAAAGTTTAAGATCGTGTACATTACTAAATAGGCATAATCCCCCCTTAAAGGAATTGTTGGCCCTTTTTCCCTTATTTTTTTAGATTCTAGCTCATAACCCTGCCACCATTTTCCCCCTTGTCTGCTGGTACAACTTGGTGTTCGGATGCCAGGCCTCCTGCGCATCTCTAGCTCAGAATTTTTTTTACCTACATCCTGCCCCACTTGTCTGTTCCTGCTCAGCACCATCCCAGCCCCACTGCAATGCCCGAAAATAAACCAATGGTTTGGGAAACAAACTGAAGTCCATCTAGGTGGAAAAGCAAAATGAAACATAAAATATCTCCATTTAAAATATCCCAAAAAAGATCCCCAAAAAATTTCGGATCAGTGAAATGGTTTTGGGAGAATTAACCCAATAAACCAATATCCATTTTTATTTATTTATACTATATCAAAATTTTTATTTATATCATGACAGAAAGATGCCCCGAAAGGTCTGAAATAAAGATAAAAATTTTTTAAGCAAATATTTTGAAAATCTACAATACCTATTTTTATTTGTTGATTTTTTAAAATTTGTGTAGGGATTTTGAATGCCCGGCGAAATCAAAATGGTACCCTATCTGAAATAAATGGAAATTAAGTATTTTAAATCTAATTGGGTAGTAATATGTCTGGTGAATTTGGGAGGAAATAAGAAAAAATAAGATTTTTGCTTCTTTGGGTATCTTCTGCGTTTTTGGGCCCCCTTACTTGGAGATTGGGTGCAGTATTGCACCACCCTTTGTACCACCCTGTGATAAAATGACATGACAGATAGAAAGGGGAAGAGGTTTTTCTTTAAGTTATAGATAATATTTTTTTGTTTTTTAGAAAAAATAATTCATTTAAACTTTTTTTTTTGTAATAAACTTGATATCATATAAGGATCTTGATTATCCCTAAAAAATTGAATTTTGTATTACAGCCCCCCCCCTTTGTTTTTCATTGACTTTCAAAATATCAACCTCCAGGGGGTCGATCGCCCTTTTGGGGAATCCCGGGTGTATTTATTGACCTCACTGAACTAAGATTTTTAGCTTTTTCCTATTACAAAATTGAGATAGATTTTTCTTTCTAGTAACTTTTTTTGATTTTTAAATTTTCTCCTTTTTAAAAGAATTTTTTTCAAAAAATTTAAATTTTCGGGGGGCCAAATCGCCGAAACTTCCTTTTTGGAAAACATCCTATGTAGGGTTTTGGGGAGTTCTGTTACAATGGTGGAAGACTGAGGGATTTTTGAAAATAAAACACTTTGATATTGGGGGCCCCCAAAACTGTATTTCGTTAAAAACCCCAAAATAGATTTTCCTACATAATTTTCCCCATACTAGAATTTACATATATCGCTTTTTGGAAAAAAATAATGGTGCTACAAATGACACAGGCTTTCCATGCTAGTTAGTTTTAATTTTTTTTCCCAAATTTTGGTTTTGCCACCCCTTTTAAAAACTGTCCCCTATCAAAAAGCAAATGACATTTATTTTAACAAATACAACTATGTCATTTTAAAAAGTCTTTAACTATTCATTAAAAATTTTAAAAGAAAAATTTTTGGCCCATTTGTGAAAACTGCTTTTTTGTTTTTTAAAATGCAAAATTTTGATCAAATTTTTCACAAAAACCTTTTGAGTTTTCAAAAACATTAGACATCATTTGAAACACGCATAATGCAAAAGGGAAACCCCAACTAATGAAAATTTTTCCGTGAGAGACAAGAAAAAAGAAATTATTTTTGTAATATTTGGGGAAAGGAAAAAAAAAAAAGAGAGAGAAAAAATATAGGGGAATGGATTAATTCATTTTTGAAAAGGGAATCCTTTAAAACAACGGAATGGAATAGATTGCCTGCAAACACGTTGTTTCCTTAAGTTTAAAGTTTGGAAAAAATTTTGGTTTTCCCAAGTTTAGGGGGCCCTTTAACAACAATATTGGTTTGATGAAGTGTAGGCAGGTGAGAAGAATAAAGGGCAGTTTTTTAGTGAAGTCGTAAAGTGAAAACAGTGCCGGTCACGCGTGCGTTTAATTGAAAAAACGTCATTGTGGATTTAGATTATAGCATTCTTTTTTTTTTCTTCCTGAAATTTTAATGCTTTATGAATCTTTGGGTTTTCTATATTATTAAAATTTGATTGAATTAAAATATACTTTTTTGCATAAAATTTTAATAAATTTAAAAAAGACTTCATCTTTTAAAAATTTTTTACTATTTAAATAAAAGTTAAAAAAAAATTAGCCTTTTTTGAAAAAGGATTTTTTTTTAATTTTTAATATTGCATGCAATATTAGTAAAAACTAAAAAAATAATTTTAAAATATCAAAGACCTTCATAAAAGATCTAGAGGAAAGATATTTTTAAAAAGAAAATCTCTATCTTTTTTTTATTTATTTATTTATTTATTTACTTTAATTTGTAGCTGAGGGCTGAAAACCCAAATTTTTTCCAATTTTACAAAATTAAAGAACGGGAAAAATCGGATCAGGGTTTTCCCCCAAGTGCATATCCTTATTCTTATAAAAAATTTTAAAAGAAAAATGTTTGAAAAAATTTTTGAAAACGTCCTGGAACTTCTTAAAGTACCCCAAAAATTTGGATGTTTTTAAAAAACTTTGATGAGGTCAGAGTTCTTTCGTTAAAAAAAACCTATGTATGGGCAAGGTTCACAAAAAGGAGGACTTTTTAAAAAAAGAAACAAAAAAAAACATTTTCGGCATCAAAGGCCCACGACCTGAAATCTGGCAATAACGTGTTACAGGGTAATTTACATTTAGAACAGTATTTATCCCTTCTTTTGTATCAGGACCTTCAATACGAGTTTTCCCCCGAAAACCCCCTTTTTTAGCATTTATAATACTTTTTAACACAAATAATGATCCCCTATATTTGTACGTACTATCCCCTTTTTTTGAACGATGACCTTGTTCCCCCTCCCGAGCAAAAACAGTTGAAGGCAAACCCGGAGCACTGATGACAACTTTCCCAAGCATTAAAACTTGTTGGGGGAAAACAGAAGCAGTCAAAGATAGTTGTTTTTAAGTCAAAACCCTGTTAATCTTTTTAAATTTTTAAAGAAAAGTGGGCAGGTCCAGGTCTTTCAAAGGAGGCATTTAAAACTCTATCTGGGGCCCCTCGGCCTAAACGATGACTTCCGAAACATAGCAGGTTTGATTTTGATTTTCTAGAAGTTGGCATTACTGCAAATACTCATGGGCTTGAACTAATACCCCAGTCCTCATTTCTTCAATCCATCGTTAAAGAAAAGCCTGAGTAGAGGGGAAAGTAAGACAAATTGAAATACCTTTTAGTTGCCCTTTCACTGTTGAAAACCATTCAATACCAATATTTTCGTTTTCAATAGACTTCAAATTTATTATTTGATATTTTTAAAGATTGACGTTTTTGATCAAATCAATTGGCGTTTTTCCGGGTCAGGGTTCACGAGCTAAATGTTTAACAGAGGGCCCAGCCCCTATTTTTTACAAAAAAAAAGCCCCGAAAATTAAAGATGGCGGAGTTTCGGGACTGCCAACCCCCATCGAAATAAAACGCAAAAGGGCCACGCGACTTGTTAAATGTACGTAGTTTCAAAATCCAGATATGTGAAAAGATTTGTTAATATTGTTTTACGACTTATAAATCCCAAAATATGGTAAAATAATTTAATTTATAATTTATACATGAAATTTTTTTTATTAATTATAAATTAAATATTACTTTAATTAAATTACTTATTAATTTAAAAAAATTTGAACCCCAAAATTAAAAATCTTATTTAAACTGAAGAATAAAATGAAATAGTAGAAGGGTTTTTTTAATTTTAAAAAGGAAAAAAAAGGGTTTAAAAGGGGGTTTATAGAAAAGATGAAAAGAAAAGCAAGACTCAAAAAAATTTTTAATTTTTCCCAAAAGTAAAATGAAGGAAATAAAACATTCTTTACTGAACTAGAAATATTTGTATAAAATGGTTTTATAGAAATCGAAAATGACCACGACAAAGCATATCTAAGGAATGAACAAATCTACTGAAATGACAATGTTTGAAATTTTTTGAAAAATTTAATTGATCAGATATATGATTTGATATAATGCAAGGGTTTAGTAAAGAATAAAATAATGCACATGGTGGCAATTTTTAAAACAAAAGAAGGCAGTATTAAAATTTTGAAAATGGCCCGCATTATTTTCAAAAATTATTGAATTTTTTCAAAATTTTTAAATAATGCCCTAGGCTTACAAAATTTCAAAACATCCCGCATTTACCTTAAGCGATGGGAAAAAAGGGAAACAAAATGATTCCAAAATATAAAAAAAATTTAATAAAAATGAATTAACCTCAATTTTTTGAAAATATTATTATTAAAAAACAAAATTAAGAAATTTTGGGTGATTTACAAATTAAAAACTACTTAAAATTTTAATATATTTATAGATACCCATCCTCCCCATCAGGATGCGATGAGGGCCGATTTTAACATGCATACAGAAACATAATAAAATAATGAACATTTTAAAAACGTAAAATAATATACATAAAAAATTCCAAATTTTGAAAATAAAATCTGTAAACACAGCAACCTGAAAATAGAACAATCAATGCAGATCTATTGTCCAATCTGATAAATTAATAAACAGACATGTTATTGTTATAAGATCAAAAATTATTCCTAGAAAATTATGTTCTTAATGAAAACAAAAATTAAAAAAAAGATTATCACATTTAAATAAAAAAAATTTACTTAACATATATTTTTAAAACCCCGCAACATTGAAAACCCAAAAAAAAGTTTCCCCAAAATTTTTGCTACATTACAGTATTAATATAATATAACCCAAAAAAAAATTTTCCTACAAAAAAATAAAATTTACAAAATAAATAGAAAATCATTGTCTTAAAATGATATGTTAATAACCAAAAAAAAATATACGATCAGTAGTAAAAATTAAATTTTTTTATATCATGCCTAATACTGAAAAAGTATTACTTATTTCACTTTTAAAAAATTACCATTTGAACAAAAAATATAAATAAAAAGATGTATGTTCTAACTCCATTTTGCAAACTGAAACATTTAAATGTAATGTATGTTTTTACATTCAAATCTTTTTAAGTGTATTAATTTATATCACTTGCATCCACTTAAACAGAACACAAAATCAGAGGCATTGGGTAATGATTAATTGTATTAAAAAGGGTAATGTACAGGAAATTGATTAACTGTTAATTCATTGGGGTTAATTAAATTTTAAAGAAAGGGGTCAACTAGTGTCTTTTAAGAGAAGGCAGGAGTTACCAGGATCTCACACTCATTAAAACTTTAAAAACCCCTCATTCTTTCATTGCAAATGTTCCAAACCAAACAGACTGACTGAAGCACTGGGAACAAATTTACTGTAATTTAAAAAAATTTTAAATTTTCAACCCCAAATCACAAACCCAAAACAAGTAAACAAACAAACCTTTTTCCCTACAAGGGGACCAAAACTTGTACACAAACTAGACTTTTGGGGTTTGGATTTTATTTATCATTTTAGAGATGTATAATTAATGGCCCTCTGTAAAATTAATTTCATTTGTCACTAGTGTTTGACAATTACCTACACATTTGGAATACTACAATTTTACATTGCAACCCCCCTTTTTAAAACCCAAAAAGAATAACTCAAGCACTGGGAACAATTTACTGAATGTAAAAAACAACTTAAACCACAATTCCATAATCAATACATTCTAGCTATACCCTTTTGGGGCACAGGTAACCCAAAATTTTTTCTTAACCTTTATTGGGGTTGCTTTACGGGGCAGGAGTTTTTTTTAAATTTGAGGCAACAAAATTGAGTTTTTAAAATTCATTTTTTTCCAAGAATTTTCACTTTATTCAACCCCCACATTTCAACTTAAAGAAGAGTTTGGGGTTCCAAATGGAATTTGTTCCTTCCTTCCTGTGCCCTTCAGCTGTGTCACCCCCTAGACTGCTCAAATTTACTACTATTTTTTCATAATCTTCTTCCATGCCTCTTTTTATAATACTTTAATAATCTTTTTTGAGTTCACTGAATTTTCCCATTTTTTGTGACCTTTTAAACCATAAATAATTTTCTAGTTTTTTGTTTTAAATTTTTAAAAAATTATAATCATAACTGTTATCAAAATTTACCATTTTTTCTATAATGGATTGAAAACATAATTTCTAGTTTTTTGTTTTACTAATTTTTAAAAAAAATTTTAACTCTTTATCAATATTTACCATTTTTATATAAAGGTAATGAAAACTTTTCCCGATTTACTGCCTCATTCCACACAGCTTTTGTTTTTCCCCTTCCTTTCCCTCCTTTTACATACAGTTTGTTAAATACCCTTTGAAATCCCCCCACATGTTCAATAGGATTGAATTTGAAAATATTGGGCCTCAAACTGTGTGCCCTTTTCAGCCAGCATGTCATCAACTACATATTCACCAATACATTTTGAGTGTTTTTTATTAGATTTATATATCATTTTTTTATCCCAAATGTAGGATATATTTGTACAAATTTAAAAATATATTTTAAATTTTTTTTACAATGATGCAACAAAAAAGATAATATGATGCAAAATTAATGAAATGTATTTTTTAACGCACTGATATGTATCTCGTGGTACCCTTTTATCCTTTTACAATTTTTCTTTAGGGGAGCAAGTGAGTTTTTTTCAGCTTGACTATCTCGCTGGTTCAGCCATTCCAAAAATAATTTTTCTGGTTACATTACTTATTTCATTAAGCACAAATTTTTTTCATTTTGATTTTAGACAGTTGATCCTTTTTGCCATTTGTTGTTGGAGCCCTTTTCCTGCCTTGAATGGAGAAGCATTATCCATGACTGGGCAAGGTCTTAAATTGCGAATGCCAGGAATCAGTTTTTTCCCCAGGTTAAAAGTAGAACTGTTTATTGTCCAGATAATCTTGCCCCTTTTAGGTCAGTAGCAAATATCAGACCAGCACCTACAAAAAGTCATGTTGAAAAGCCCAGTTTTTTCATAATTAATGCCATTAAAAAGAAAAAATTTGTACCCGGTACAAAAATTTCCCCGTCCTGCATGAACCACAACTAGCCTCCTTCCTCTGGTGGCTTTTTAAATTTCTCCTTTTCTGGTGCCTTATTGCCATGAATAAGTAGTTGAACCTAATGAAATGATATTTTTTTCCTAATTTTTAAAAATGTAATATACTTTTTAAAGGTTTTTTTACCATTCATTAGATCCATGTCTCATCTAGGACACACAGTTTTGGGGTTTTTACTTCTTATTTTTTATATAGTCCCAAAAAAATAACCTCTTTACAATTATTTCAGACCTAAAAAACGAATATTTGGGTTTCCTCCATCTAAACCCCTTTTTAATAATTTTGAAAATGTGTGGGGGCCCTCTAATAAAAAAACAAATTTTCCTTACGTACTGCCAAACATCTGTAAGGAGAGTCTCCTGCCGTTGCAAATGAATAGGGCTTTAGAAAGTCTTTAAAAGTACCCCATACCATCATTCCTCTAAATATAAAATATCTTACCTATCAGCTTCCTGGTAAATATATCTGCAAATTTCTCTTGCAAACCATCAGCTGAATCTCCAGGTCGTGAACGCCTTTTTAGTTGGGTTTTTTAGATTTTCCCGCCCTTTTAATCCCCAATCTTTGCCAGAGTTGTATAAGGGCTTGAATAAGAATATATTTCAAAAATAATTATGATTCAAAACACATGTTCATTTGGGAAAAGTTCTGAGGCATGCAATAAAAATCAATAATTATTGTGAATTTATGAAACCCCCCCAATTACGCTACCTTGCAATGACACTGCCCCAGGAAGTTTACTTTACGAGAATTTTTCGCTCTTTTACTTATAAACATTAAGAAGGACCTGCCTTCACCATGTAAAAACCACTTCTCTGCTTCACTGGGGAGTTATTTCGGGAAATTTCTTGACATTTCTAAAAAATTTGCCCAGACCAAAGATTTCCCCTTTGGGGAAAAAATTCCGGGACTGGAAACGCAAAAAAAAGGGTTTTCAGACGCTTGGGATGCGGTCACTCATAACCTCACAATTACACAACGCCTGGTTGAAACCGTTGAAGTTGGTAAAATTCATTTCGCCGCATGCATGCCAGTCTCCCGCCAAAAAAGTCCCCGGGAGCTATACTTATTTCGGGGGGAAATTTTCGTTGGGGGTTGGGACCCCTTTTTCCAACCTAAATGGTAATCAAAAGTCCCAAGCAATGTAGTATGTATGGGGTGGTTTAGGGGGGTTGGTATTGCCAAACTCTCTGGGTCAATTTTTGAAATAAATCTTTGTTTTATTTCAACCTCGGGGTTTGGAAATAAGATGTTTTTTAGTTTTCCGAGAATCTAACGAAACCAGACACTTTTAGATGACCAACAAAAAGTTAAATTTTTCTTTCAATCTCTAGGGTTTTGGGAAATTTAAAAAAGTGGTTTTGGTTAAAAGGGGCAGGCAATGTACTGAGAAATTAGAGAATCCAAAATGTGTTTTTCATGTTAAATTTCCTAATACTTTCAATTAATTTACCAAATGTAACCATTTGTTAACATTTATTTTTCTGGAAGTCAAACATCTGAACTAATTATAGTAAAAATACAATGTTTAGGGACCATTTCTTGAAGGCAATGATTTCAATTTAATTCTTGATTCATGTCATTGAAGGTTGATAGAAATAGTAATAATATTTCGTTTCTCGTAGCTCAAATTTGAGCTAAGTGCTGTGGACAATTTCTCAACCTTTTTTTTTGTCGTCTTCACAGAGGCTTTGTCCTTTGAATATGCGAGTCATTTTCACTCATTCTATAACTGCACAATACATATTGCAGACTTCATTGGAGTTATGAAGTGGTTTGAATGTAAAATGCCCACAATCATTTGCATCTTTAAATTTCCATTGGATATTTATGGGGATTTTGGGAAGGACTGACTACCACCCCAAAATTTAAAAGG
Source organism: Teleogryllus oceanicus (assembly GCA_964035755.1). Taxonomy (NCBI): domain Eukaryota; kingdom Metazoa; phylum Arthropoda; class Insecta; order Orthoptera; family Gryllidae; genus Teleogryllus; species Teleogryllus oceanicus. Next base: position 15,534,408 of record CAXIVR010000002.1, read on the forward strand.
GGGTTTTTACTTAAATAAACCGTATAAAACTTTAATTTGCACTTGAAAGTCTTATACAGTATTTAAAAATTTTACTATATCATTTAAAATTACTTTTTTTATGGAAGCTTTTAAAGGACCATCTCGAAAAAAAAGTCAGTATACTTACAGAAAAGAGCAAACAATTTAACTTCAGTGACGTCACCCAGACGTTCAAAATACGGTACCAATATTCCTCCTGTCTCTCTCTCTTGTTCCCTCTCTTTTATTCCATCTACTTATCTTATCTCTCTCTCTCTCTCTCTCTCTCTCTCTCTCTTTCCCTACCTCTCTTTTTCCCCTTTCCCTCACCACTAGAAAGAATTTTCAGACTTCTTGTCCTGCTAGTTTGGATCTGGTTGGACCCTTTCTATTCTAATTTCAAATTTGTTAAGGATTCACAGTGTGGCAAGCATCCTGAGCCCGTCCCCATCAGTAGATGATGGAACGTAAGGCCGTTAGTCGAGTGGTAACCTCTACAGTGTGGCCAGCAGTGACATCAGTAGTTATCAGGACTTCAAGTCCGTAGTCGAGTGGTAGCGAGGTCAGTGTGACAAGCAGCGGCGTCAATAGATGTCGGAACTTAAAGCCATTAGCCGAGTGATTGTGAGTGCAAGATGACAAGCAGTGACATCAGTAGCCGACGGAACTTAAAGCCATTAGTCGAGTGATAGTGAGTGCAACCACTCACCATCACTCTACTAACGGCTGTGAGAAGCAGTGGCGTTAGTAGATGTCGGAACTTAAAGCGTTAGTCGAGGGTAGCCTCTGCAGTGTGAAAACAGTGGCATCGAAGTCGGACTTAAACCGGTAGTCGAGTGATAGTGAGTGCGGGTGACAAGCAGTGGCGTTAGTAGATGCGGAATTTAAAATTAGTCAATTGATGCCTCTATATGGCGCAGTGATATCAGTAGCACCGGCCCTTTAACCGGTAGAGGGTGGAAGGAGGTCAGGCGACGCGGCGCTGGGCGACGACGGACGGTGGTGTGAAGGCCCAAACGCGCATAGGCACAAATTTATTTGTTGAAAACGGTTATTTCTTGATAAATGTCAATTCTAATTCTTCAAATGATAAACCAGGAAAATAAAATTTTATCAATGCTTACGCCATACGACGCCCTCAAAGCCAAGCGTTTCACCCGAAGAAACATTCAGCAACCCAAGCAGGAAAATATACCTATATTTGATTGTTTATAACTTTTTCCTAATCAACTTTCAACTCCAAAAATTATATGCGTTTTCATATACCTTTAAATATTTAAAGCAATTTCACTGTCATTTTTATTTTCTTTAAAATTAATCCTTACATAATTAGGTATGCAAAAGCTCAAATTTTACAGAAAATTACAAAAAAAAACTTTGGGAAACCACATTCACGAAAGTAATATATTTTTAAGTGAACATTATTGAATATTTTTTAGTCAAGATCAGCTGCCCCGGTCCACCTCTTTCAAAATTATGTCCGTTTAAAGTTTGCATTAAGTGTTTGGAAAGAGCATCATTATCTCCGGACATAATACCGAAATCGTTTACTTCGAAAATTTATCATCTTCTCAACTTTCAGATTTTCATTAATTGCATAACAATTTCAATATCTTTTCAAAATTATTCCCTTCTTTCAATTTGCCAAATTTCTCTGTTTTTAAATAAATTTAAACATAGGTAATTGAGATCTGCAGAACTGAAACATGCAATAAGTGAATTTTGATGAGCAATAACATTAAAACATATAAACACATCTGGGTCAAATTAATGCATGTTAATAAGTAAACAATTGTAAATATTTTTATGTTGATAACAACCGCCTTGGTCAACCTTTTTCAAAACGGCGTCCATTTATAGTTTACATCACGAGGATGAAAAAAAGTGATTTTCATTAATGAAATGATCTTTGATGTGAAATTACACAAAAATGACTAAAACCACTTCCATGAAATTAAAACTATTATTTTATGGACTTTTTTTTAATGTTTTTGTTCACCAATGTCTCGACCTGTCTCTTTAAAATGGCGACTTTTTGGTTAATGACGAGGTTTGAAAGAAAGTGCCATTCCCAAAACTAGTGATATTTGGGGACAATTACACGTAAACACTTGTGAAATTAATAACTGTATTAATTGGGCATTTGTTGATGTTTTTCGTTAACAAAAGCCGCCTCGGCCTGCCTGTTTGAAAATGGCAAACATTTATACTTGACGAGCTTTGAAAGAAAGTGCCATTTCTATTAACTAATTGGTCATTGACGGAGCATTATCTCGTAGAGTACCCTGGCTGAACGGTTTAAGCGCTAGCGTTGACCACAGACGGACAAACAGACATACGTTTTGCCGTCAGTTGATTTTTTGGTATCAAGGACCCACAAAATATAGTTTCTAAACTACAAGTGTTTAAGGAAGTAATTTACTTCATAAAGGAAAAGAATGATCCACTTTTTCGTTACTCGTGTCCAGCAAAAAGAGTTAATTTGTCAAATATTCGTCGTCTTACGTCGAACGATTATGATACTTTCTTCTTACAAGTAAAGAGAGAAAGTAAACACTCGTCATATAAACCCACATTTTCAAAAATCCCCAAACATATATAAGGCGCAATTTGTCAGCACAGTAAATCAATAAATGAAGGACAAGAGAACTGAAGTAGCAAAAACAATCAAAATGATTGCTTGCCGTTCTGTTTTCAATGGATTTATTGACCAATTCAAGGTCATTTATGGCTTTAAGTGATACTCGTACGCTGCAAGATGTAACAACGACCTATCGAATAGCTAAAGCGGACCTCTTCCTTCGTTTATGTTTAGCTTCATCGTCTCCATTCTCTACTGGCGACATGACATCATGCAGCTGTGTGATCAGAGCGACAAAAGGATGTCGACAGTGGCAGGAGGATTTTCAACTCAGAAACAGGCGCAAGCGGAGATGGCACGACAGAGTCGCGTTTTTCGTTTCTGCTGTGGTGGACGGATTCATAAAAAATGACCTTTATGGTGAGTATTGGGATTACATCTGCATGGATGAGACGCATAACATTTTATTAGTCGAAGCTAAAATAGCAAAGATTACGTAAATTCACTGAGTGAAAACTGAAAGTTGTAAATAGTGTTAATTATCTGGTACATTGAAAAGAATTGTTTTCATTTTGCCTGATGACGATTCACATCATTACTTTAAGGTAATATTTTGAAGAATATTTTGAATAATTTTGGTAATATAGAAAATTCCGTCTTTTAAGTAAAACACAATTTAATAAATAATTATTACTCTATTATTATTATTATTATTATTATTATTATTATTATTATTATTATTATTATTATTATTATGAATAATAATAATACTATTAATATTAACTCGCATACTACATACGTAGTATTGACAAAGTTATGTAATTCAGCTACAAAGACCGGTGATTTTTCAACAGAAAAACTTGCATTGTAGATACCTAATCAAAAAAAATCTTGTTTTCTATGTATAGTAAATTAATTCCTCTAACACGTGCAGAAAGAATTCACGCTTTGTGGGCCATTGATACCGAAAAATTAGTTTACGGAAAAGCGTCTGTCCGTTCGTGAACAAGCTAGCGGCTAAACCTTTGAGGGTTTTCACTAAAATTCATATCCCCAATCGATCTGGGTGATGTCGCGACCTTCGAATTTGAAACAGATGTTTTGTTTGTGGATACTTCACGAAGCCTCAAGGGATTGCAATTTTTTTCTCAAAATGGAAAATAAAGAAATTTTTTTAAAAAAGGACAATGAAGAGAATTTTTCTCAAATGTTGAGATACAACTCGTCGAACGCTTAAAAATGGCCCTTCTGTTTCGTTAAAATATCGAATTTTCGAAAATTGCGAAACTTAATATTTTTCTCGTCACAGGTCGGCATGCCTCGAATGTTGATGGTGTGTTTTGATTTTTATTTCAAATAGATAGATCAACAATTTAATTTTATTGAAGTAAAGTCTGTTAGAAAGATTGCTGAACAGGTTTTTTCGTTCTCATTTCGAATACGGTAGAATGAATTGCGATAAGAAAGGATCTCATTGGATCACTCGTTCACTACAGGCCAAATGTGTATATAGAATTTTATAATAAAAAAATCTGTGTTCTTCCGTTGTGCAGTTTTCAAAAAGCCAGTAGTTTAAATGAAACTCGGATCTGTGAGTTTGCAACTCTGATCATGCAAAAAATTAAGACAAAATTTGAAGCCCATTTTGAGAACATTTTGAAAATGTTATAGGGGCTTCAAGTTAGGTATCCTCCAAACGTAAAAGATCATTTCCAGATTCGAAGAGCCTAAGTTAGGAGATAGATTTGGGAAAATTCATTTTGGGGAAAATTTTGTGAACTTAGGCACTAGTTTGTTCAGAGACGCATTCGGACATATGGACGATCAGATAAACAGACGGACCTATCAAAAAAAGACAACACTTTTTTGCGTTAAACCCCAAAAACGGGCATTTCCATTAAAATCTCGACTTGTTTTTTTTTTCGGGTTTCACGTTGACGGACATGTAAATGAAATAGTGGAGCTGAGCTAATGAGATCATGCATATCTTACGTACTGTATAAAGTTTTAGAAATGCAATTTACTTTTAGTCAGTCGATTATTCCGACTTTGAACTGCACAAAAAATGAATCCCTTTACTAAATAATTTTTAGGCATAATCATTTTACGCTGTTTAAGACCCTTTTATGGCGAAGTATGTATTTCATTTTTTTAATTTTACTCAATACCATTATACAGTTTTCTATTAATTTACTGTTGATCGTTGAATTAATGTTAAGATATCTGGACTATCCGGAAAGACGTTCACAATTCAGAAAATAGTTTGAAATCAGGAATATATATATATATATATATATATATATATATATATATATATATATATATATAAATAATAAGAATTAATATCGTTTCATCAGGTGAGAAAAAATTTTAAAGTTTTGAAGAAAATCAGAGGAACATGAAGATGGACCGACGTTGGAAATGCCCAAAAGAATGTCACCATATTGGCCCCAGAAAAAAAATTTCCCCTTACAACGCCAGGAATTAATCCTCCCAAATCTTCAAGTGAAGAACGATCTTCATTTTTAGGTGAGTGGGTGAATAATAAAGTAGTGTGAGCAGTAGGCCAAGTTTCTCAAATATGTTGCAACATTTCAAGAATATTATTAAACAAATAGATTAAAATGTAATGAAAAATAATTGAATTTTATGTTTGTTTTTTAGGAAACTGTCAGAGTCAGATCAATGTTTTCCACTTGGTTGGGAAAAGAAAATAAATTCTAACAATTTTAGTTGCTCGGAACGCCACGTTCATTTGTTCATGAATTGCGCTACTACGCTGCATGCAATTATAGGATACAACTGTCAGTTAGCTTACTGTTTTCATGTGTTCAAATAACCCTGTTTCGTTTCTGTGTTCGTTGATTGGCCAGAAACAAGGGTAGTTCCTGTGAAGCATGCTCAGAAATCAGTTTATATATTGTAACCCTTTTTGTAATAATTAATCATGCAAGATGTGGAACTGAATACAACTGTCAGACTTTTAGAGGGGATACATCCAGCTAGAAAAAAAATATCATACATGAAAAGTGAACCACGTCATTTCGTAAAATTGAGTCTTGGGTCATCCAAATAATACTGAATACAGTATACATCCTCTGAAGAAGGCTCCTGAAGAGGGTCATGAGAACATAGAATGCACTTAGTTGAGTGGGATGGAGGCAACATTGTATCGTTAATGTGGTCTATTCAGGGCTAGATGGAGATAATAAGAATGTCCCATAATATTTCCGTAACTGTAACTTCCGTTAATATATCTATCTGCCATAAATCAATTGTTTCACTTTTGTTCCCTTACTATAGTATTCCTTGTTGCAGGCTTAGTTGGTTTAGGGAGACACACTGTAGAACAAATGAACACTGCTCCCCCATCAACCAGCAAATTGCTAGATTCTCGAAAGAGGTTGCATAATTAATAGATTGAAGTGTTTTATTTCGAATCCATGTAACTCAAAATGTATGTTCTTTGTTGATGGGGAAATGAAAATTACAAAGAAGTTATGAGTTTGGTTACTTTTTGCGTAGAGTTGAGGATATGAAGTTGAGTATCGGCTTGCCTGGAACTATTGCGAAATCACTAGCAAATTACTTTTCAAATTACTTTTGATCTATGGAATATTACTAAATTCCCGGGCATTGCTCGAATACGCTCTAACGGAGGCGAATTTTCAGAATCCGTCCATTATAACCTCATGTACTATCTTCCAACACGTTCGCGATAAGGTTATAAAATTGCTTGATACACTTTAGACATTAGATATTACGTTTTGAGGACAAAATTAATTTCACGCTATTATTTTATACCAAATTAAATAAGAAATGGTTTCTAAGACAAACCAATCAAATTTTATAGTGAAAAAAATTCCATTTGGTTTGAAAATGCAGATTTTAAAAATTTATACTAATGAGACAGTTATCCGATCGAGCTGAAACGTTAACACTAATTGGCATCATTTTTTAGGTTCTAGTGAAAGAAATTTCCCAAAATCATTTTATTCGAGACCGTCTAAAAAGTGATTCAATTGGTAATGTTCAAAAATTTGGTTTAATTGGAAGTCAGTATTCGGACGTGAAAGTTTAATTTTTCAAGAACAGCTTAAAGGTACGGAAAGTAATTTCATAAATCAAAATCAAAATCAAAATAATAGCCAACCCCATACGGAAAAACTTGGGATGTTATCGTGACCGTAATTTAGTTGTATATAACAGGGACGAATTGTCATAAAACCCAGGTGTCGAAAAAAATTTGTACATCATACGGCAATAGTTACATTCCATGACATCAATTAGATTTGACTTGGGTCTCGTCCGGGAATTCCCTGGGGTCTGAACGCATTCTTCTGCTGTAATGCTCGAAATGCCGGATACTTATAAGGTTTTTTTTCTTTCGATTTGTCCCCCCAAGTTCCCAGCTGTTAAGCTTTTGAGCGAAGGTGGGGGCTTATTTTAAATAAAACAACTTAAACTAGACATGGCCATTTTGGGCAGTGAGTTTTAATAAATAATTTATTAAATGAATTTCAGATAAAGTTCTTTGTATTGTTCGTATTTTTCTTCTTTTAATTATTTATTTTTACACTATTCATACTTAAATTATATAAAAATTCTGCCTACCCATTCAACGGAGTAGATGCTTGAGATTGTTGAAGGGCTGTGGTTGGGAACGAGGAGAGGGTGGTCGTATGTCAGTGCAATGAGCACCGCGGATGTTGCAGGTGCGCTGGCGAACGTGACGTGCTTGAGTGACGGGGCGAGGCAACGGATCGCACGTTTCGTCTCCGTCGCAGGTCACGTGGACGCCTTCCGTGGAGGAACCTATGGACGAGCTTATTCATCATACTATTATATTTTTTACCTATTTACTTAATTTATATTAAAAACAAACAAAACGGGTTTTTGAGAGGAGAAAATCAATTTAGCATCCACATGATGGATCAGTGGAATTTGAAAGTAAAACACGATGAGTTGTTATTGGCGAAGCTAAATGCAGCCATATGGGATTTAAAAATTAAACAATGCGAAGTCTTAAGTAATACTCTAGTATTATTGACAAACTGCAGTTAATTTCATAAGAAAATGTCAGTATCACGTAATAAAATATTAAAAATTATGAACCATCAATTCAAAACTAATTCTATTATATTTAATACGTTTTGAACTGATGCCTTTATGTTTTCTTTGTTACACCAATTCAAATGCAATGTGAATTATCTTATTTAATTTTTTCATTCTCACGGAATTTTTCATATTCCTTGATACTAGATAGACTTATGCCACTAGTATTTTTATACGTAGCGGAAACCGGGATGAAGTTATATTAAGGATTATCATTTTTATAGTCCTGAGAAAATACCAACCATTTCGAGGAAAACCCACTTTTTGAACACTGCTCTGGCACCGAACCCGAGAGCTCAGTATCAGAAAACTGCGACTAGTAATTAGTAAAAATATGTTAAACCCAATTATCATGCTTTATATTATATTTGTAAATTAAGCCAACGAAAAAGGGAACAAATATTTATTTATTTAAAGATAACCAAGACCTAGAATTGCATCTAATTCCCGAATTCTCGTGTGCAGGGTGACTTGACCTTTATTTCCACAAACCCTTCAGAGCCCAGACTGCAAGATGGCCGCCTGCTTGCCACTGGTCAGATGTTCTTTCAAGAGATTGTCGAAGAGTTCGCTACATTTATACCACATTTTTGCGCCATTGGGAGGAGTTTCTTTCAGCCGTTGTAACAGATTTTAAATGCTATAGAAAATAATTGTGTTGCCTTCTAGATGTGTTGATAAATCATGTTTTCTTTGAAATTTTGTTTGGGGCAGAATTCTGCAAGAATTTACATTTAAAGTTATATTTTAGTATTAATATTCTAGATCTGAATATTATTTACATTTAAATTAGAAATAAATGATGAGAATAGATAAACTATAAAATGGGAAAATAATAGATGTCCTGAGTACTAAAAAAATTTCTGTTTTTTAACTCAGTGCCAAAGAAATTTGAGCCTATTTATAAGTTTGAGATCAAGGATTGATCTTGCCAAAGCTGCAGTTTTCTTAAAATTTATTTCAATTGGATGGGCTTACAAGTTCAGTTTGGGGACATACATTGCATTTCTCCTGTAGCCGAAGAAGATGGTTACTATTATTAAACTTAATCAACATATTTTTCGAACGTTTAGGAATAACCGGAAGGAACCCTTTCATCGACTCTGAAGTATATTTATATTTTAAACCCGTTGCATCCATGTTGTTGCTCTTTATCCTGAACCTCTCTTACAAGATCCCGTCAGGAGTTGTAACGAATAAATGTTCACCCAAAAATAGTTTTTTGGTGCAACAAGGAGTTTGTATGTGTGTGATTTAAGATTTTTTCCAGATTCTGGCCTCTAGCTTTGACCACATTTGTATTGTGACATCATATTATACTTACTACTTACCTTATAATGGCTTAATATACATTACTAAGTTCTATTTTTTTTATAAATAACTACACTTAAATTACCTTTAACCTTTCATGTTTGTATCAATCCTTTTGGCGTCACGATATTAACCTGAAAAAATTTTAAGGTAATTAAAACTACCTCTTAAAAATAAAGAAAACGATACAAACAATGATGCTGACTGAAATGTAAAAAAATCAATTGTTTGTCATGTCTCTAAACAATTCAAACTTTTCTAGACAACCTTGTTTAACATTTTCATTTTTTAAATGCCTGAATGTTTCAATTTTTACAAAAAATGCAAGTTTAAAAAAAAATTTTAAACCCACAATACGATTTTTCCTCAAAATTTGAATCCGAATATGTTTTTAAAAAAGTGTTCAAAGCTTTGGTCGGGTATATTACCATAGATGTTTACGCTCAATTGTTCAGGTCGTTAAAGCTACCGAGAGATATTGCACGGAGTTTCAAACCAATATATTGTCCATGTGGCGACAAATTAAATTTTTGAAAAATATTTTCGAGAATTTTAAGAAGTAATTTGAACATCTATGAAATCAATTACCATTGAAGTACATTTTGTTGATTTTTCAGTTTTTTTGAAGTGAAAAGAACTTTTTCCCAATCACAAAATGTTTATTTATTTCCGAAATAACTTTTGGGATATGTCATTTGGTTATAAACAGAATTGAAGTAAAAATGGCAAAGTTGGAAATGGTAGATACAATATAAATGCTGGGCGGCTGAAGTAAAACAATGAACCCAAGAGACTTTAGGCCCAGAAAAACTAACACGCTGCGGGCCCCTCTGTACACTACTAAACCAATTTACTGTACATAAATATTTTTTTTTAATCTTTTGGTTGGTTCTTTCTTTTGTTAGATCTAAAATATAATGAATAAATATATTATTTGTAATATTTTGTATCATTTATAATATTTATAATATTATACTCTATGTATAACATATTTGGCATTTTAGCGTGGATAATCCTATATTTCCCAGTAGCGCTATTGGGGGTTTGAGCCCTGTTTCCAGGTCTGAGTCCTTTTTTTATTTGTTTTCCATTTCACCACCGTACCCATATTACTTGGCCCCCTGAGCTTTTCTTCTGCCATACAGCTGTAGAAACTGAGACGATTTGTATTAGAAAGTTAAACTGTTTTAATATATATGAATAAATTATTCATATAAATAATGATAATATAGTATAACATATATTTATTTTATAAATAAATTTGAAATATACAATATTTTTTTATTCAAAATATAATGGAGTGTTTCCCGGCAATATTGAGTCTGTGACACAGAGCGAGCTCATTCTCTAGTTGTCCCTGTTCTCTCCCTTTCTTTCCACCATCATCATTCACCGCCCAAATGTTCTCCAGAGGCGTATCTACGGTAAACACGGACATGCCACGGGAACCACTCACAACGGACGCTATTTGATTTGATTTGATTTTATTTTTCGTGTTTCCGGGCACGTCAACTGCTTTGGTCATTAGTCCGTTAGTGTAGGCATTTTTTTCTCGATATGACGGGATTTTACCCGCGGGATGGCGAGATCCGGCGCCGACCTACCGTCGGCTAGTGGGGTTTCAACCAGGGCTCTCCCAAGCGGCACCGCCCAGCCGGGACAAGCTCCAAACTCCCGACCGGCCTCCGAGCATGTGAGTGTAGCATGAGTGTGGTGTGCGTTAAGGGAGAGGATAGGACAAAAGAGAAAGGACAGATCGCGCGCGGTCCGTGGCCCGTTTGAGGTCTGGCATTTGCCTGGGGCTGATAGGAAAACCCCGGAAAACTACCGATCAGAGCAGCCGGCTCTAGAATTCTCCCCCAGACAGCATTGACTTGACCTAGCCAGGGTAGTGTCGAAAACCCTGCGCCGTCAGGGCTCGAACTTAGGATCTCCCGGTCAGAGACGCTATTTAGAGGTACCGCCAAACAAGTAACAAATAACCCTAATTTGAAGTAGTATCCTGATAGGGCGCAAATTTATGCTTGCCCGAATACCTCGACACGCCTCGTCGCCCATCTCCTCATGAGATCACTCGTGGGCCTCGAAGGGGGCTCCACACCCAAACAAAAGAGCACGGCAACGCCGTCTGCGCGTTCCAGGCCGAAGACATAGAATAGAATATATTGTTTTTTACGTGGGGGTTGAGGTGTATCTCCGCGATGGAATTCGGCACGAGTTTGAGTCATTCTAGTCCTACCGCTTGGGGTCGTTGATCTGCAGCACTGCTTGATGAGGTCGCGATCATGCGAAATTTTCGGAGGACCCAAAAAAATGTCGGCCGAATTGCCATCTGAGCATCCTCAGCCGCCACATTAGAAAAACCTGATAGACCCACGCATAGCGCTAGTGTAGCGTTTTAAAATGAATCGTTTCCGGCAGCTATGTTGAGGGCAATCATATGGACATTGAGCCAGATTGCGCGGTATTTCATTATGGTTGTATGTTATTGGGAAAGAAGAAAATTTGTACGATTAGAAGTAAAAAGGAGAAGTAGGGGCCATTACAGATGTACAAATCGTGACGAAATGCTGCACGACGTAATTCCACAAGTACAACATTTATCTATTTCCATGTAACCATTGAATGCACGATACTTTACTCATTAATTTGGTGGTCGTGAATAAGAATAAAAAAGATAAATTTAATTCAATCTTCAAATTTAATTTAACTTATAAATTACCACTTTCTTTGAAGACATCTTGATTTCTCTTAGAGGAAAAAGTATTCATATTCTCAAAATTCAATATCAGATTTCGTTAGAGGCTGGTAGGAACTTCAAGAAAGATATATATAATGCGATTCACATTACTGTTTATTTTAGGTGTCTGCATTCTGCATACCAGCTTTCTTATATTTAGAAGTGTATCAAAATAACATTTAAAGTTATAATTTAGTATGTAATTCTAAAATTTAGCGTAATGTGATGGAACTTGCTAAAATTTGAATATCAAGAAAAAAATTTTTTTTTTAATTTATAGATTAGAGGTTAAGTTTAG
>CAXIVR010000002.1:15546552-15602035 GCA_964035755.1 Teleogryllus oceanicus
GGATTCACCCCCCCCCAACCCAACCAATTTCCTCCCTTTTTTTTCCCCTTTCCCCCTGCCTCGCGCTCCCTGCACCTGGCCCGCGCGCTCTACGTGCTCGTCATCATCGCGCCTCTGCGATCTACAATCTGCCGCTTCTGGGAGGTGGTCTCACCCACCCTATCCCACAGCTATCCTCGCCCCTCTCTCCTCCCATCCTTCCTCCTCCCTTGCGCTCCCACTGCACCTAACGCGCGCGCCTCTACGTGCTCGTCATCACGCCTCTCTGCGATCTACAATCTGCCGCTTCTGGGAGGTGGTCTCACCCACCCCACCAACCCAACCAGACCGCATGTGCCCTGTCTCCGCGACCATATTCCCTGCCCTACCTGCTCCACCTCTACCCGTATGCGTGCGCGCCTGCCACCGCACGCGCTCCATCTGCACCTATGGCTGCGCGTGCCTCAACATGCTGAGTCATCATCGCGCTCTTCACAGTGTACTACGCTGCGCTACTGGGAGGTAGACCTCGCCCCGGCCATCCAGCCCACTCAGGCTACCCCGCCTCTCTCCGTCCCATCCTCCCATTCCTCTCTTCTCCACCCTCCCTTCTGCCCGTCTCCGTATGTGCTCTCAGCATATACCGTACATGCCCGCGCTCGCTCTACGTGCTCGTCATTCACGCTCTTCGCTCGCTTCGGGGATGGAGGTCCCACCACGACTACCATCCCACACTCCCTCAGCCCGCCCGTCCGCCTCTCTCCGCCTCGTCCTTCCTCTGCCGCCCTATGTGCTTCCTCTGGACATTCACGCGCGACCCACGTGCTAGTCATGATCGCGTTCTCTGCACTCTATAATCTGGCTCTGCAGGGAGGCCTCACCCCTTCCATCCATTGAGCGTGCTTTCCTCGTCTCGCCTTCCCAATCCCACCACGTTACGCCATGCCATCCCATGCTACGCTCCACTTCCCCACCCCCCCATCCCACCCCTCGACAGGCCCTTAACGCCCCTTTTGACAGACAGCGGATGCGTAAGTCGCCGAATGTAACACGTAAGGAATGCGTTGCTGTTAAGTTGAAATACTTCAGTATCAGTTACGTGCGGGATAGTGAATGAAGATTTCTTCATGGCGGAGACGCAAGGCGTAATCTCACCATCTACGCAGTTCATTCAATAATTAAAGAGACAAATTAGTGTAGTGTAGTGCAGTGCAGTGCAGTACAGTGCAGTTAAGTGTAGTGAACACGGTCAATGAATTAAAAAACTTAGCCAAAATTATGTAGCTTCTATTAAATTTTAGCATCACGACATATAATTATTGGATATCATGGCAGAGTTGAAATATTTGTTATAATACTTAATATTAGTGATAGTATGATTACTGCATGTTAGGCTTGTACCGTACTCCTTTATTATTGTTATTGTATTATTATTATTATTTTATTATTGTTATTTTGTAATTATTGTTATTTAACTGCCACCGGGTCATACCCAATTTCAGTTCAAATAAATGTATATGTAATATTTTGAGCAAGTTGCCTACGATTTTATAGAGGTAAAGAAAGTTACTTGTAGTTTGAATTATTTTCATTAAAATAATATTCTATTTGGTATTTTTAATTGATTATGTGTACGTCTTTTGTATTAATGTTTATTGTTAAGTCTATTGTATATTATATATATATATATATATATATATATATATATATATATATATATATATATATATATATATATTGAAGGATTATATATAGGGGCTTGCGGTGTCGCAGGCGGAGATCGATTGCAGTGGGACGGGAGCGCAACACCACGGTGATGGTGGTGGTCATGGGCTGAGCTGCAAACACCCTACGTCACCTGTCTACATCAACTGGCTGTACATGGCGCTGCTCTACTTCCTGCCTTCACGGTGCTCGCCGTGCTCCACGCCATCTACACAGGTGACTCAAACGATTCACCATTCATTGCTATGGAAACGTGAAGTGGCTCTTCTCACATTATCCTTTGTTCTGTTTGCTTTGTATCACTACATTTTCCCTTTGCAAGATGAAAGTGTCTGAGCTTTGTTCTTTGAAATGTTTGAGAATGAGAAACATCGATGCATCGATGCAACTAATGCATTTATAGTTGTATACCGCCCATCAGTTTGAGCACATTGTTTTCCTTGTGTATTTCACTTACATCCAACTAAAATTATTATTATTATTATTATTATTATTATTATTATTATTATTATTATTATTATATTATATTATATAGTCCAACAACGATATATTATTTTAGGGTCTCATGAGAATTTTGAAAGTCGTTGAGGACATAAACCAAGTAATTCACTACTTTTGTATTTATTGGCACATTTAGTCATCTTTAGAATGTATGTTGTTTGCGTACGTTAGTGGACATATTTCTGTCAGTAAACACTTCTCCTTGTCAATAAATATAAATATATTTAAAGTACACTTGTTAATTGGTATGTCTACTATGGCTACAATCACCACGTCAGAGTGGTGCGTGGAAATGAAAAACATGGTCGACTCAGTAAATTAATGAGCTAAATGAATGAATCTCTAATATCTAATCTCTAATGTAGATACATCTCCACTTTGTACATCAGTTAGAGTTTTCATAAAATTAAGTTACGAAATAATTTAAAAACGTACAAAACATTCAACTATAGTATAGATGCGTCAGTAATACTCCATAGTGGTCCATGATGTTAAAAGAAACTAATATAATTTGAGTCTGTTAATTATCATCATATCAACTGACTGTAGAATCCACATGTATTCTTTCTCGTTGAAATGGTTAGATCATTTTACATTTCAATATTGAATGTACTGCCGAGCCTTTCGCACACCTGTGACAACAAGATGCTCCCAGCCAATGCCCCTGCTCTGAGGCGATCTTCGTTCTCGGAGAGAAAAATGGGCAGGAGCTACGGAAATGGTTTCTCTGATTCTCAGGTAAGGTAGTCCATGGAGGCGAAGGAAGTTATTGATTGACACACAATGAATTGCAACAATGTCGTTCAATTACATGTTTCTATAAAGGACATAAACAACAAAATACTCAAAAATAATAGAGATACAACTTCAGTATTTTGGAATTAACGTTCTGGAAGAATTCCAGTCAAGGACTATCAGGGCATGTATGCAACCCATTCAGACAATACACATAGCGTTCCGCGGGTTGCCTATTCATTTGCATTTTCTCGGTGCCGTGAGGCGAATCTCAGAATGACTCACAACCCAAAAATGTCCATGTCTTAAATCGGATCTAAAGATGGATTTACGGGCATTTTCATCTGTTTTCAAAATATACAAATAATCGATAATTTGCTCAAACTCCACCTATTTTAACACATTAAGGCCACCCTACCACTCCTGAGGGCAAAAGATCATTATCCAATTTTTGAAGCACTGAAATGATGTTCTAAGACACCTTTGAAAGAAAAAACAATATTTATATTTCGAAGAAAGATGTCCCTTTTGGTCAGTATCACAATCTATTTATACTACAACAGATAAATTTACCTGAAAAATTGTTGAAGGAATGAATCAAATATTTTAATACTAATAAGTGATTAAAATATGACTTGTATGTATTCAAAATGAAATTGGTGATGACACACAAAAAATTATTTTGGAACTATCAAAGCATCTGTCATGTAAAGGGCATCTTGCAGCGTGCACACAATATTTCAGTTTTCATTTCACATTCACTGCAACATGTTTACAATTGCCAAGTAGTACTACGAAAACGTTTCTTGCGTCAACATTCAATTCAAAATAAACGTTAGGTATCCACCACATCAACATCTTACATACTTCTTCTTACTAGTCTCATTATATGCTGATAATATAATATGAAATATAAAAATTGAATTAAGCGTCACAAAAATTTAGACGATGACCGCAATGTATTACTAATCGAAAGAATAAAAAATATGACTTTAATGTGTAAAAAACTAAAAATATTAATAATTAACTTTGTAAGTTTCTCTTGTCTACTGATATGAGTGTATAAAGAATGTATTGATCACTCCTTCTAATCATACTAATAAAAAGTAATTTAACGGCATAAGTAACGCATAAGCAGGGATACGAAGTTCTTAAGGCACTTCTTCAAGATTTTCGCAGTGTTTCTATTAAAAATATTTTAATCTAAAAGCAATGTAGTGTAAAATAGAATGAAAGAAAATTATGATATTTCACTCATTTGAACCAATGACATTAAAGTAATCTTAACCACCATGGTATATATAAGTTGATTTTATTTCTCTTTCATAAAGATTAGACATGAAGAATACTCAGGCAAAAATATTTATACACAAGGGCGTTATAATGGTTTCAATGATGAGATTATAAGAACAGTTAACGCCCGCGGTACATGATTTATTTTTACGTAATAATAATTAATCAGATTGACTTACTTGTTAATTAAGTAGTTGTTAACTTGACTCGGTTTTTCATTTGTAATTCTCCCCCCCTAAGAGAACGTGTACCATCAACCAGATGTTTTCATATACCCTCATGCAACGATTCTCTCGATCCAAGTAACTTAGCAGTGTATATCTCACTCGTATCAAAGGTAATAACAGCAATAACGTTACAGAACATGTCACCATCCAAATGTTTCATATCACCCTCGTAACAACGGTCCTCTCGATCAAGTAACTTACGCAGTGTATATCTCACTCCTATCAAAGGTAATAACAAGCAATAACGTATCAGAACATGTAACACCATCCAAATGTTTTATATCACCCTCGTAACAACAATCCTCTCGATCCAAGTAACTTGCATGTATATCTCACTCCGTATCAAAGGTAAAACAAGCAATAACGTATCAGAACATGTAACACCATCCAAATGTTTTCATATCACCTCGTAACAACGGTCCTCTCGATCCAAGTAACTTACGCAGTGGATATCTCACTCCGTATCAAAGGTAATAACAAGCAATAACGTATCAGAACATGTACCACCATCCAAATGTTTTCATGTCACCCTCGTAACAACGATCCTCTCGATCCAAGTAACTTACGCAGTGTATATCTCACTCCGTATCAAAGGTAATAACAAGCAATAACGTTACAGAACATGTACCACCATCCAAATGTTTTCATATCACCCTCGTAACAACGATCCTCTCGATCCAGTAACACGCAGTGTATATCTCACCGTATCAAATGTAATACAAGCAATAACGTATCATAAAAAAGGGTATTTTGCACTTCTATAAAGTTGAATGACAACCGCCTGCTTGCTTGCCCGTACGGCGCATGCGCAGGTGCGGGGCAAAGGAGCGGCAGCGTCTGTCACGCCTGCAGAAGAAGGAGATCGGCCTGGCCACCATGCTGCTGTGCGTCGTCGTCGTCTTCTTCCTCTGCAACCTGCTGGCGCTCGTCAACAACGTCATGGAGGTGTTCTACTGCGGCACCATCGACCAGCTGGTGAAGACGTCCAACCTGCTCATCACCATCAACTCGTCCGTCAACTTCATCATCTACGTCATCTTCGGGGGAAATTTCGCGGCTGTTCCTCGCTGTTCTGCTCGAGCCACATCGGGGCGGGGTGACGGGCGTGAGCGCCACGGCGGGTCGAGAGTCCCCGGACGGCGCCACGCACGACGACTCGCTCGTCTCCAACGGCGACGGACGCGGGTGAGACACGACACACGAACCTTACCATTTTGAACACCGATCATCTCAGAGCGCTGACTTCCTATCTGGCCACAAAGTCGTAATTTTTGGGTTTTTTACTTAGATGGGAAGGGATTTGGAACATGTTTTTGACGTCCTTTCGTTTTTTTTAATTTTTATTTGTTCCGTTGTTTTTTATTATTATTATTAATATTATTATTTTTAAATTTTTATTATTATTGGTATACAAATCGTAGTTTGTGACAAAAGAAAGCCGGTGAGCCAAATTTTAGTTACAGGATGGGAATATCTTGCCCATCATCTCCTTAATCCAGGGTGCAAATATATAGTAAATAAAAACGGGGCCAAGACAAGGAAACAACGTTAGTTGGCAAATCAGATAAATCCGGCCCAAAAAAACAAATTTATACTACCTACGTAGACATATACACGCATACATTAATATTGTTCTTCTTTTTTCTTCTTTATCATTATTATTATTATTATTATTATTATTTTTCATGAACCCCTTCACTGAAAGAATGCGGCTATCTGGCTGCAAAAAAATTTCACTGCCATTCACTTACAAAAATAAATGACCACAGCAGTTGAGATGGCTCAGGGCTAATGGCCATAGTAGTTGACGCGCCCAGAATCACTAACCCGGTGCTCTCGCTTGCTGCGTGCGCAGGTCGCCCGCGCGTGGGGCGGCGTCGGCGGCGGGGCGGGCTGCGCGGGGGCACCACCACCACCACGCGCCGCGCGCCGGGAACGGGATGCGGCCGCCGCGCCCCTCTCGGGCCGTGCGTACTACCCCGGGGCGCGCCAGGCGCCGCGCCCCCGCCCTCGCCCCCGCCCACGCCGCACGCCCCGCGCTCGCGCCCGCCGCCCGCCTCCCCGGAGGAGACCACGCCTCCAGCATGGACTAGCTAGCAGCGCGGGGGCGGCGGCGGCGGCGGGCCCCGGCCAGCGGCCCGCTCGGCGCCGCCCGCGCCGCGCCCAACGCCGCGCCCGCGCCTCGCCCCGGCAGAGGAGGAGGAGGAGGAGGACCACGAGGACATCCCTCGCATGCGCAGCCGACGCATCTTCCTGCCACCCTGGCCTAAACAGCCAGGTGTTCACCCGATTCACAATTTCACGTGTGCACGTTCTTTACGGACGTTTACTTGGACGAATTAGGTGTCCGTCGTTTCCTCTCGTTTCCTGTCAGGTGTTCGCGAATGCGGTCAGAACTTTTTCGAGATTTGCGAATCTCGTTGGTTTTGGGGATTGACTGCTCGCGATTCCAGGTTCTATTTTCGCGAGGAAATCGTTTGAAAGGTCTCTTTCCGTTAGTGTTGGTCTATATTGAGTCAGTTCGGTTGTCAATGGGGTGATTGATCTGAGGGGAGAAGGGGTGTCTGCTGTGTTAATCTTTGAACGCAATGGACTCCTACACAGTCAGGGAGTAGTCCCTTAGGGTAAGATGAGAGATCTGCAATGGTGAGCGTGTATGATCGCTGTTTAAAGCAGACAAACAAATTGAAACTGGTGCTCGAGCCTGTCTACAGGCTGTTAAGGGGTTAAAGGCATTAGTCCAAAACCCCGGTTTGGTCACTCGAAATCTTGCTGTCACTTTGAAACGGAGTCATCAAACTTGAATTGATTTTGAGATCGGTCTCATACTTCATTGACTGGGTTTGGGACGGTAACGTTTTATTTATGAAAAACTGTTTGGTCTTAGAAATTGATGAAAAATGCTCTGCTCTTCATAACACCTAACGTCATCGTACCATCATATTTCAAAAATTGAGCCTCTTCGATAGTCTATATTCTCTAGATATGAGAGATTTTTTTTTCTCGATCACTAAGGCTAAGAAAGTCAAGCATTGTGTTTCACTGAATAAAGTACATGGAGAATTTGAAACTAGTGGCTTTTCTTCTGAAAACGTGATATTACTTTAAATCTCATAGGCCAAAGACATAAAGGACTCAAAGTAATACAATTTTAAAAACATTTTGAATGTTGTGTGGTTAATAAACGGTCAATTGAGAAGAAAAAGTTTTAAAGAGTACACAACCAAACATTCTTTAAAAACATTGAAATGAACATTAATCTAACAAATCATTACCTAGAAAATATTCCATACAGAGTACTTGATATCTAGAAAATATTTCCTGTTACTGAACACTTAATAAATCAGTTACAAGACACAAGAATTACCAGTGATTCAAAATAACGTTGTTCATGAAACACGAAGTTATATTACATTGTTTCAATTATATAACAAGTCTATAAATTCAGTGCTTCATCATGAATCGTATCCAAGTGAATCAAAATATTTCAGAACTGTTCTCGCCCCTTTGGAAAAAAAAAAGCACATGAAAGTCGCGAAATGAACACTCTTGCAAACACTGAAACGCATTTGCCATCAAATACTCAAAAACCCGCTCATCATCCTGCTTTAACAATATTTTCTTTCCTCGAAACTCACTGAATTCGTCGCGTTGAGGCAGTGTGCAGCCAAGATCACACCGCGGTGAGAAGCGTAGATGGACCGCGGTGTGCGAATAATGACACCGCGGTGTGCAGCCAAGATGACCGCGGTGTGCAGAATAACACCGCGGTGTGCAGCACATGACACCGCGGTGTGCAGCCAAGATGACCGCGGTGTCCCCAAAGATAACACCGCGGTGTGCAGCAAGATAACTCCGCGGGGGCAGTCAAGATGACCGCGGTGTGCCAGGATAACACCGCGGTGCAGCCAAGATAATACCGCGGTGCAGTAAGATGACCGCGGTGTGCAGCCAGGATAACACCGCGGTGTGCAGCAAGATAATCCCGCGGTGTGCAGCCAAGATAACACCGCGGTGTCGCATACATGACACCGCGGTGCAGCCAAGATGACCACGGTGTGCAGCCAAGATAACGCCGCGGTGTGCAGCCAATATAACACCGGGTGTGGGAATAGATGACACCACGGTGTGCAGCCAAGATGACCGCGGTGTGCAGCCGGATAACACCGCGGTGTGCAGCAAGATGACACCGCGAGGGGCGGAGGAGAGGGTGTGACCTGGGTGGGCTCCGAGAGCAGCGGGCCCCGGCCCCGTGGTCGCCGTTTTCTCTCACCCCCCCACCACCCCCACCCACGCAGACTTGTGCGCGGCTCCATGAGGCGGCCAAAGGATGTCAACAGTGCAGCATGTCGTACGAACGGAAGTGCTTCTGTGGGTACGAGTGTTGCCGGTCATTGTCGTTGTTGGGCCGTGGGTCAGAGTCGTTGTTGCAAGTGGTAGAGTACTTTTTCCCCAGATTTTGGGGCATATTCAAATCATTCAGAATGCCATTTTCGAGTTCGAAGAAGATAGTTTGTATTCTAGGGTTACTTTGTCAGTGTATAAAGGTTACATATCTTCCTATTGGTGTTTTGCACAATTGTTATGAAACCCTACTTTTTAAGACATGTGGCCTTAATTGGGAAAGTTGCCTTTAATATTAATCGATTGTTACGGCCACGATATTCAACTCCACAGTGACGATTATCACGTTGGTTGCCTCGTGACAAGTTTCTGAAGAAAATATTTGACGAGAAAATACCGTTACTCATATATTGGTAGTCCCCAGATATCTGGTAATACAAGATGACAATGAATCAATCGAATTTCAGGAACTTTACGCTATCAAGTAGTTAAAAGTTATGTTATCGCATTTAAACAATTTGTAATTGAAATACCAAAATACGTGATCTGTGTCCCTTTCCAGTGGGTAAAAATAAGAATGAAGTAGTAGTATTTCTGAAAAACAATTCATCTGGAATGGTATGTAATATGTCTAGGGGAAATCACAAGATGGCGTCTAAATAACTTTGCATCGGTAATCAGTAATTTTAAAAAAATTGACGCATCAATAATTCCTTTTAAAATTATATGTATTGATGGTATTCTATTTAGACATGAACATCACAGCTTCTAATTGAACTGAGGGAACGGTTTAATTGCGTAATCCCAGATCGAGCTTTTTCTTCGTCAACTTTGCTGCTCTACTCCAGTGTCAATGGAGTTTGTATCATTTACAAATGGAGTTGGTTTCAAATACCAAACATGAACGGAAATAAACTTTGATGAAAAATATGAAGAAACATTTTTCTCGGATGAGTCACTTTACCTCTTTAAAACAGAAAATCCAATAGGCGACGGGAACGAGTCGTCCCCTGTTATCTCCGAAGTTTATAGGGGCTTTTTCGAGAGGTTAGCAGAATGATATCTCATTCAGCCAATTCGAACTCAATCGACGACTGTAAGAACAATCATCAAATAATGAGAAATAAAAGTTGGAGAAATCAGTACAAAATGTGACACCAGAAAGATGTCAAAATTTGTAGGATGTGACACTTGAAAGATGTTTAAAAGCTAGGACTCTCGAACTTGGCCCTTACATGTTTTCAACTATCGACGTAGGTTTTTATATTTTGGGAAGTACATCGTTGTGGGCCCATGTAATTTTCTTTACCTAAATAAATTTTAAAGTCAGAACCATTTTTCTAAGATAGCCTATTAATTTATTTTAATGCGGTGCTTAATAAATGTAATACTTCTTTTTGTTACAAATACTAGAAATAACACAATAACACAGTACAAATGAAAAGAAACATTGAAAGATGGCTGATTATCAGAAAAAAGTTGTATCTTTTAGAAAAAATATTATTCCTATAAGGGATATATAAAACTCTTACTATTTCTCGCCTACAAATACACTGTTTGACCATTATTTGTTGACAATTTAATGCAGTAGACATATTTCTACCTTTCGGCAAATTGCTCTTTTTGCAAGAATACGTTTTAAACACACAAAAATAGTTTGGGAACATCCTCTAACATCTTCAATCAATTTCAAGGAAAGCGTCTTGTATGTTTGCAAAATTTACATATGTGAATCTTTTGTCAACAATCGTTGGGGTCGCCGTGTTAGGAGAGTTCATGGACACAGCACATTGACCAATTATTGTGTATCTGTCCATTAATATATTGCATTTCTCATTTTCAGCACAAGCGATTACAACTCGCTTTTTTGTAATATAAACAAGCAGTTTATTGCATTCAGCTATCAAGGCAGTGAATTGGGGGTTTTTTAAAAGGTTGCGGTGACCTTTAGTCGTTGGCGGACCCCAGGATATTCTAAACTGGGCTGCCCACTGGCGTCCTCGGGCCCCGGCTGATCTACGATCAACAATGTGCCACTGCTCGTCGAGTGGTGGTGGAGGGAGGGACAATGCGCTCGGGCAGTTGCTCTAGTCTAGTGAAGGCGAGTTGCACGTTGGCAGTTGCAGAGACCACCGCGGGGGGGTCAATTCGCCAGAGGTGGTGGACGGAGGAGAATGCGCTCAGGCACGATTAGCTCTAGTCTAGTGAAGGCGGGTTGCACGTTGGCAGCTGCGGGAGGACCACAACGGGCAGCCTGGACCGGATTCTTGCATTTAGCGCCGTCTTAAACTACTCGACCCCAACTGTTTACCATATTCTGCATCCAACTCGATTCGGGGCGCGCCATGACGAATAGCAAGCGCGAAATTTTTCCCCAACGAAGGAATAACTATTCATAACGCTCATATTTTTGGGGGTAAAAAACTAACAATAAAAATTACTATTTCAGTTTGTCTGTAAATGAGAAATTAAAATTACATCTTTCAAACTTGGGCATTGTAAATGTGTATTGCTTTTAGAGAACAAGAGCCTCCTGTAAAATCATATTGGAATAAAGTTTATTTTCCCCTGAAGAATGCAAGAATCTACGAGTAATTCTGCATTTGCTCAATTTGTTGAGTGTCAGATTGTTCTAATTGTGTACTTTTCTCAGCAATGTATATTATATCGTTTGCAAGACTTGTTATTGCAGTCGGTGCTTGTAATGTTATCAGAGAAAACTATGAGATTTTGAGGTTTTACTGGGGAGGCACTCAGATTAACTTCCCAGTTCTGGGAAATTTAAAAGAATGCTATTTGTTCTGAAACATTACAAGTACGTGAAAAATACGAAACATATCTCATTATGTGTGATGGAACTGTTCTCTCATAAATACATCATTTGCATTATTCTGATTGAATGACGTGTTTGTGACATGAGTCAAGACGTTGAATCATCAAATTAATTGTCTCATGATTAAAAAAACGTTGCTATTACCTATGTCTTGGATTTTTAACGTCACTTTTTTTCGACATTATATGAACTGCCGAGAAAAATTAAAAGTCCTGAAGATGGCCGTTCAGCTGAAATGATTTAGCTCATTTCTGTCTTTTTATGTAATGTTGTTTCGAATTATGTATAGCTACGCCTAATAAAAGAATGAAGAACTCGATATCTCAACCCCTGAAACCCTTAATCCAAATATGACAAACACTCCTAAGATTGTGTGGGCAGGGGCATTATAATAATCCAGTTTTTGATGACTTATTTTTTATCATATCAAACAACTGAGGAAAGAAATATGTAACTTATAACGTGGATTGAGTAATTATAATTAATTGAAATAAATCAAATATAATGGCAAGGAATTTACTAAACCTTTTTTTAATAAACTTACAATAAACCATCATATACAAGATAAGGAAAATACAGTAAATTCAACAGAACTATCCAATGACAGTCTGATCTAAAAGTAGCCATATCACACAAATAACCACAAAAGCAAACTGTGGTTGCTTATTTTGAAGCCATTATTAGTTGGTTGTAGTTATACTTGTTCAATATCTAGACTAATAATTCTACTACTCAAATTGTGAAAACAATCAGGGGAAATTAGCATTATAAATCATGGGAAGCTGCTGATGGCAGAGAACTTAAACACACTTTTTCGTACCTCGTTTAATTCCCTCCGTCAAGGCCATCTTTTCCAAGGTCTTGGTGCTGTGTACCTTTACTTCCTGTCGTTCCCAAAGTCTGTCTCCTGTTGCAATTCTTTACCCTCAACGTTTCAACTCAGGTAAATATTACATATTGTATATAATCTATACATTTACTCGTATACATGTAAAATAGATGTAGTAAAATGAAATGTACATCTTTGTTTTTTCGTTATTATACATGTACATAGGAAATTGAATGTTACAATATGAATAAAATGGTGTCAAGACTGATCTAAACGCCAATAAAGGTGTCTAATCTCGATGTCAAATACTTAACTACTTACCACCTTAATTACAATTTTTGTGTAAAACAAATCTTCACAAAAGACTTCAGAATTGTCCTTCAGAAATATTGTTGTGGTGTTACAACAACATGTTCTCCTATTATTTGTAACATTAGGATTTTATAATAATGTAATTTTATCACTCTAATTCTTCAAGTATATGTTGAAAATCTCTCTCCAAAAACAAGCGCAGGAGATTATAATTTGTTTTTCTTTCTAGTTTCGATACCTATTAATGCCAACACGATAATCATCTGTCATGTCCCGGAGATTCATCTTATTAAAGAGGTGGAAACATTATTTTTAGAAATGTATTCTACTCATTTACAGTGGCTGATTTTAAAACCCGTTTATTACACAGAACAAGACACAGGTACAATAGTCCACCAACCCTGGGGCGAAACAAGTCACAAGATGACAAACATTAAACAAAACAATGTCAATATATGCGTATAACTGATTTACTTTAAACAAAAATGTAGCAAAACAAAAAGCAAGAGCAATGAAAAAATGGAGGTGGCACTCTGCCATGTTCCCAAATGAAGCCAGTCCGCCATATTGGTGCTCAAAACACGTCTGTCAAACACGATAATAAATGGGTAGTAGCAATTTTTCTGTGAAATTTTAAAACAAAATAATGATAATTTTAAAACATTTGTAATTTCGGGAAAATGAAAATAATAATAAAACAAAACGAAGCTTCATTACTAGTTGTGAGGATACTATAAAGTATTTTCAGTACGTGAAAAACCCAAAATAATCCCCAAACTTAAAACGTCAAAGGTATAAAAACATTACTAAATGTGATTCTTCTCCTTTGAGATTTCAAATTCTTCTCTCAAAAGTATGCAAATAAAAAGCTTAACCCGCTAACATGCTGAAAGAGCATGTGATACAAATTATTACGAAATATTAGATTTAGTATTGTCACAATATTCAAGGTCTGGCTACTATACCAACTATATGGTTAAAAAGCACACTTTCTTACTGGATTTACTTCTTTTATTTCACAATTTTTACACAACATTACAACTCTCGTCTAAAGTCAAAAGACGAAAGTCTTAAAGTTTTCACATGTGGATGCGCCAGAAATACAATTGATGTCAACATTGTGTAAAACTTTTGGTTTCTTGTAGAAGTCGAAATAAATATTAGTTATCCTTTGAAGACATCTTCAATGAATAATTAATTATTCTTGCACAATTACTTTCTTAGGGGTGGAAAATCTGCTAAAATTGTTGGAAACTTTCCTCACAGAGAAGTTCTATCAAAATTCTCTTCTTGAAAATAAACAGAATAACTTGCTGTACGTACTAGGGGGACCATTTGTCTTTTTACAACTAATCCACCGTGCTCTCTCTTGAAATGAAGAAAAATCACGAAAATTAACCTATATCTTCAAATTTACTGTGTTCTCCAAACTATATAAAGTAACTACTTGAGAGAAAAGTAATTCTTCCTCTAACGATTTTTTCAGCAATAAATCACACAAGCAAACACGAAGAACAGTTACGAATCTTGTTCATCTGTTCAATGCTTTTAAGTATTAAAAACTATGACAACACCTCAACACGAGGACGCCTAAGGTTTGGGCATAGAAAATTGCGAATCGTTGCTTCAGGTGGCTTCAAGTTTGTGACGTCATGCCATCTCTATTCCTAGCTCCATGATTAAAGGGACACAAAGCAATCGTCAGCTGTTTCACACTTGAAACAATCATCTAAGTTGATAATCAAATAGACGGAGAAATCAATTGACAATGGAATTTGTTGACACCCCCTAAACCCCAACCCCGCTTTGAAATAATGGTTTCGCAGTGAATGTTCTTTCTATAATGTTTTTAAACTCTGGCTACGCAATATAAACTTATAGCTCATAATTCCCTTTTGATATTTTATCATAATTAATTTTGACATTTATAAGAATATTCATTCTGTACAGTAAATATATGTCTTGAAAAGAAACCAGAGAAACTCATTTCTCTTTCCCTCTTAATGATACTGTGATAATAGTTTTTGTTTTACAAAGTATTTTCAAACTGATCCAGAAGGCAAGTTATTCATCATACCTGGATTTCAACTAATTCTTTAACATTTTTCATATGTACTTTGGGTATGGTTAGTACACATGGTTAGTGACTCTTCGAGAAAGACTTAAAGGCAACATCGAAAACGGTAAGTAGGAGCAGTGGCCATCCTATGCGGAGTAGTATACTTCGAAGGTGTGGCCGCAGAATGTCCCAGTTAACTTTCCTTCCGCGACAAAGGGGAAAGCACTCCAAAAGAACGCAATGATCACTTGACAGAATCACAATGACGACCGAGATAATCCCAAAATTTTTTAGCATCAGCATGCTATTTTATTTCCTAGTTACATACGATATACGGAATAATATACGTAATATAGAGAATGTTATGTAATGCTCGGAAAATCATTGGAATATTTCAACTGAAATACACGTTTTTGGGTCCCCTTTGGGCCCCCAAAAAGCGTTTTATTTCCAAAATGACTGTCCGTCCGTCTATCCGTCAGCCTGCCCGCGTCCTTCTGAGAACAACCAAGCCCTAAATTATTTGTGGATTTTCTTTTCAAACTAAAGATTACCAGGTCGATCCGGGTCGATTCAAAGTCCTAGATTCGAATATTTTGTGTGTGTGTGTGTGTGTGTGTGTGTGTGTGTGTGTGTGTGTCGCGTGTGCGTGTGCGAGTGTGTGTGTGTGGGTGGGTGGGGGTGGGGTGTGTGGGTAGGTGTGTGTGTGTGTGTGGGGTGTGTGTGGGTGTGGGGTGGGTGGGTGGTGTGTATTATTAGTATTGTTACTATTATAATTGATATTACTATTATTGAATTGTTATTATTACTATTACTATTATTATTATAAAAAACTATTCATTCAGAAATGATTTTAAAGATATTAATGATGCCTAGTGCCTTTAGCAAATTCAGGATGAAGGAAATTGAATTTTGGTTTGGCATTCTCCTTCTACATCAGTCCAACTGCAATTTAACACAGGCAGGATGGATATGCAGCTCTTTTCTTTGCTTCAACTTGAACAGTCAACATGAAACAGAGAATCAATGGGATTAGAATTTTTATTTTGTTTTTAAGGAGGTAGTGATGTGATTTGTGTATTTCTTCACACTGTAGAACATGTTGTTAAGCAGGAAGCTTTCAATTTACTTTTAAATCTATGTATTGTATTAATATCTTTAATATCATGGCTCAATTTGTTGTAAGTGTAATGCCCTCTAGAATTACTTTTTGATAAAGTGTAGTTTCAGAATGAGGAACATGAGGTTATCCTTTGTCGAGTGTTATAGTTGTGTACATCAGAATTTAGAGTGAAAGTGTCTTTGTTTTCCATGAAATCTTCTTTGTGAAGACAACTATTTCAAATATGTACATGCACGGTGTGAAGAATCCTTAATTTTTGAACAAGGGGTTTGCAAGACTCAGCTTATGAGTGCTGGTTATTGTTGCAGTATTCTTTTTGGATAATAAATCTACAAAGTGCTTTATGGGCATTTCCCAAATATTAATCCATATTTCAAGTGTGAGTGCACATTTGCATAATACATTGTCCTAAGAGACTCAATGTTGGAGCTTGACCTGAGGTGTATAGGGCATAACAAGATTTGTGAGCTTCTTATTAAGATTTGAAATGTGAGCATTCCATTTCAGGTTTCTTGGATTGTTAGACCAGGAGGTAGTTTCCTGTGATATTTTTACAGGATTATTATTTATGAGCAAATGCTGGGAGAGTTTTTCTTTGGATCGGGATTCATGAAATTTAGAGACTGTTTTGCTGGTGTTTATGATAAGTTTGTTGTCTTGAAACCATTTTACTAATGCATGCAACGTTTCTTGAGTTTCTTTTCTATAATTGTTTGCTTTTTGCTTCTATGATTATGTTTGTGTCATCTGCAAACAAAATTGTTTTGTTATTTTTAAAGCCAAGGCATGTCTTTTATGTATAAAAGGAATAATATTGGCCCTAGGATGGATCCTCGGGACTCACAATTATCATCTGAGGTTGGAGTACTGGAGATTTTATCTTAGTGTGCTAGAGGGTAACTACTTGCTACGGTTTGATATGATGTTAATCCACTGGCCTGCAATGCCTCGGATCCCTAGCATTTCTAGTTTTGTTAAAGTATGTGATGACAATAATGTCAAAGGCTTTGACAAATCTAAGAAAAGGCCAATGGAATTTCCATCTGATTTAGTGCAATAAGTATGTCATTTAAAAGGAGAAAGTGACTGTCTCTGTGGATCTGTACACCTGAAACCATGTTGTGCATTTGTAAGGATATTTGCATTGAGAAAGTGTTTGAGTCTATCATTGAAGCTTTTTCCAGAATATTTGAAAATCCTGATAGCAGAGAGATAGGTCTGTAGTTCACTGGATCATAACTATTGCCCTTTTAAACAACGGTTTAATTTTGCCATTTTGATACATTTGAGAATATGCCTGTTTTTAGGAGTAATTGCAATATGAGACAGCGGTTGCTATATATGGAGACTGTGTTTGACAAGAAATGTGGAATGTTGTCCAGGCCTGCTGAGAATTTATTCTCCATTTCTCCAACGATTTTAAAAATTTCAGAGGGGTGGTTTCATATAAATATATGGAATTTGCAATTTGTGAAACATTAGTGTTTGTGTGGTGTGTTTTATTGTTTAGGGAATGTTGAGATACTAACTTTTTACCAATTTGTGAAAAGTGTTAATTGAATCGTCAGCAATTTCTTGTGGAGTCTTGTAAAGTTTGTTTTTAAGTGGAGCTCTTATTTTTCTGTTATTGTTAGATTGGTGCTGTTGTCTTTTAATAATGTCCCACATAGCTTTTGTTTTGTTACATGCATTTGCAATGTACTTGTCATTTGTCATAATTTTGCTTCTTTGATTACTTTTTAGGATTGAATTGTATGTTTTGTAGTATGAAATGAAGCTGGAGTTACATTTGTTCAGTGTTAGTATTATATACATGTTAGATGTTTTCTTTCACAAGACACTTGATGACCTTTAGTAATCCACGTTTGTTTTATTATTTTGAATCTTTCTGAGTTTTTGAGAAACTGATGTCATTAAAGGTCTTAAGTATATATTTATGAATGAGTTAAACTTATCGTTTGTGTCAGTTGCTTAAATACTTCATTCCAATTTGTAATCTGAGTTTTGGAATTTTATTTTGTTTCTTAGGAATAGTTTTAAGTTTCTTGTAGTTGTGTCTTCTGTGATTTTGTTTCTATTTGAAGTGTTAGAATCTGAGCAGTGTGGTCACTGAAGCCGGTAATAAATGTAGCAACAGAAAAACTATTATTATTTGCATCTATTATTATTTGATCTATTGCAGTGCTACTATTTTTGGATATTCTGGTTGGTGTATTTATGGTTGTTTGTAGATTGTATGATTTTAGTAAGTCTTTAAATAGATTTTCGTTACTGGATTGAGTGAGGCAATTTATGTTGAAGTCACAAGAATAATTTTATACTGTCTCGTCTTTTAAGTTTTGTTAGAATAATTTCGAGGTTTTTAAGAAGATTTTCAGATTTCCAGTTAGGCTGCGATTGCATAGGACCATGTTTTATTCAGTTAAGTCTGATAGATATTTCAAAGTCTTTTCTTTTATGAGGGAGTGTGATTGGTGTAGGTGCAAAACTAATTTTATCTTTAATAAAATGCATGTCCCACCATATGCATGATGTGCATTGTTAATATTTCACATGAGCTGCTAGCTAAAGAGAAGCATGGTATATGTGTGGTGTCTAATTGTTCCTTGGTCAGCCAGTGTTCTGTAAAGCATAGTATTGAAATGTGGTTGAGCTTCTCCTCTAGTAATACTTCTACGTCAGAGTGTTTGTTTTTCAGTGACTATGCTTTTGATGAAGAATGTGAAGATAGTTTTTATTTTTGTGTATTTTTTGCTTTCCTGCTGATGTTTACTGCTGCAGGTTAAACAGGAGTGGGTTTACGGTTGCAGTGAAGTTGTACTACGGATGGGATAGGAGTAGGATGTGTAAGAGTTGCTAAGGAGTGGGTAACGAGTATGGAGATCAGAGGAGGTACTGGAGAGGCTAAAGAGGTGTGGAGGCTGGTGAAGGAACTGGAAAGGGTAAGAGTGGTGTGGAGGCAGGTGAAGGATGTGGAGTGGGCAGGAGAGGTGTGGAGGCAGGAGAGAAGTATAATTAAATGTCATACTTGGTTTGTAACTTTTCTAGTGGTAAAGAACCCAGTATCATAATGAAATCTGTATCGTAATGAGTATCACTATGCAACTGGTTATAACCAACAAATGACAGCATTATACAATGGGAAAAGGAAAAATTTGTAAGTTGTCTAAAACATGATGGCATACACGGTAAAGTGATCTTACTCTGTTTCTAGAGTGCATGCGCTCTATCCTCCAGCCTCTAGAGTCAACCATTCCTACTCACAACATAAGAGTGAAAAATTTTGAAAGTGGTCAGGGGAACAGCAGGCTAAATGGCCTGAGCCTGCCAACCAATAAAGACATTTATTTATTTATTTATTTATTTATTTATTTATTTATTTATAAGTCCCTTTTCCTTTTATCTCCGCATCATATCTATTTTGAATACTAAATTAGTAATAAAATATCTTATATCACAATTGTATTATTTGATTGTACCTATTCTTACTTCCTTTTAACGTACACCTGTCATGCCAGGAAAATTGCATTTATTGTTTAAACAATAATAGTAAAAATAATTTTGGACTAATAATGAGAACTAACCATTCCTGTTGATTTATGTTTCTCTCAATTAAAAAATATAGTTGTGCTTGCTTGTCTGTCAAAGCCACAGTACTACTTCATTTATTTAATAAATGGCGACAAAAGATTAATTTTCTGATAATTAACTAGTAATAAATACGAATTAAATATTCCTAAAGGGGTTATTTGATTCTGTCAATTTAAAAATATATTGTGGCAGCTTGACTATCAAGCCACAGCTACCACATTTATTTTATAAATGGCAACAGGAAAAAAGTTAATATTGGGGTAATGAACTAGTAATACAGTACTAAAGATTCCTATTAGTTTTATTTGATTTTGTCCAATTTTAAAAACATTTGGTTGTGGCAACTTGACTGTCAAGCAACAACTCTGCTTTATTCAATAACTAGCAACTGTAAAAAGTTAATTGAGGAAATAAACTGGTAATCAATGAGTATTAAAAGTCCTATTGGTTTTATTTGATTGTGTCTTTGTGGCTGCGCCTGCTCGGTGGGTCTGGAGGCTCTTTGTAGAATGCGAGAAATGGAAGACAGTTTATCATACTCGAGAATTGCAATGCGAGCTTATCGCACTCTCCGGTCACAAAGTTCGGCGACTGAGCCGTGCGTTCTACACACGCAAACTGGTTCGTTATGAATCAGTAAGTTGTGTTCTGTTCAAACCTGCTTCATGCAGCTCCTTAGCTTCAACTAATATGGTTTCAGTTGTTGTTTTTATATGCATTTTGAAATGTGTTTATCAAGCATCAAACAAAAAGAACATAAATGGAAGGTAGGAGGGTGTTTGAGGCAAAGTTACCTGCGTTACATTAGAGGTAAGGGTATTACGTAACTTTGATTTATTTTTTTACATTTTTCAATATTTGTTGAAATTATTAAATGTTTTTTCTTATACTAAAACATTAAAATATTGTCTAATATTTTTAAACATAAATAAAATAAATGTTTTGGATGTAATTGTTTCAACAAATGAAATTTTTCATCCGTTTTTATTGAATCTCTAAAATTTAATAAAGAAGGAAATATTCCAAACTGATATATAGTTTATTCTAAAATCCATTGAAATCGGCGCAGCAGACTCGCCCACGCGTCGTCCGCGACGGCGACGTGTGTACTGCTTATGATAAAAATTGTCTTGCCTCGCGTCCTTCCTTCACTCTCAACGCCTCAATCTTATTGTTACGTGCAGTCAGCATCAGCCAACTAATTTTGACAAAATTATTATACAATTAAATATACAAACACAAAAATACAAATTGTTTTGGTGTACTATTTCATTTGTATTTACAAGAGTGGGTTTTGTCGTAAGTGTCACGTAATTATTCAGAGGGAAGCGCACTTTTGGGGTGCGTTACAAGGGAGACGAGAGTCCAAAATACTCCAACTCGCATTAGGTAATTTATGGACGACCCTTATGAAGATAGAATTTTAGCAAAAGAATCAGGGTCTCTTGTTAGACCAGACTTGTACGTTAATCAAGTATTCAATGATACAAAATAGTCGCATGACAGAACATGTAATAGTTTAGTCTACGCAAAATAAGTGTATTTGCGGATGTCTATTTGTTGCTGCCTTGTTTGCTCGAAACGTGAAGATAATGGCTATTATAGTAGTGCAAGAAGCGATTTCCTGAAAAATGTAAAACACTTCTCGAAAAGCCAAAGCCACCTTAAGATAAGATAAGATTAAGGTTGTATGAAATAGTTATTTTCATATTAATGTGTGAAGTTTCCGGTTTTTCATGGTCGGATTGAGATTTTTGCCGAGACCGTAGGTCCAGGCAAAAGTCTCAATCGAGACCATGAAAAGCGAAACTTTACACACGAAATATGAAATTTTTCTACAACTGCATAAAATATAATACAAATAGTTTCGTAAACTATGTATTGGAAAAAGAACCTGGTACTCCGGACAATATAGAAATGTATTTATAGAGCCATGATTAGTTAAGAGTATTTTAGATAACAAAAATTGTGTTTATTGCGCTTTGGTGAGAAAGAAAGGGCAAAAAAGACTTTTTTCACGGTAACAAGATAGTTGTCTTGGCAACGACTTTTTAATGGCGATTAAAAATGAGAAAGTTCACGTACTGCTAGCGATGCAAAGAAGTTGTCTTTATATGCAGTTGTAGAAAAAAGAAATTAACGACAATTGGATGACACGTGTACAATTTCTATTCGCATATATTAGGAACTTTTAAAACTATATATTTTAGTCTGCATAACCCATCGTAAACGTTTTGCGGCAAACTTGAATTACCTTTGCGCGGCCGTGACTAGAGGCTTTTCAAGAAACTAATTGATTTTACAGCTCTTGAAAACTTTTTTTTTAATTCGCTGTTTTCCGGGGCACGATAACGTAACTTTCTCTTCTTGTGAAGAACTTTGTAAGTCAAGAAAGTAAAATCATTTTTACAAAGCAATGTCGTTTAAAGAAAATTCCAATATTATTCAGAAAGATTTTCAAAATGTATCAAAAAAACATTATGGATGAAATAAATACTGCAGAATATATCTCCATTCAAGCAGATGAAACGACTCCACTTGATGCAAACAGATCTTCCAGGTCAATGACCTCATCTCGATCAGGTTTTTCGTCCAGTTTCCTGATCCATTGACAAAACGTTGAGATGGCCTCTTGTGTTGCTTCTGGACATAAATGTAACTTCATTATCAGGCACGCTCTTCTAGAATTCAGTGGGAAATATAGTTATTCAAATTATCGTTCCATGTAGTCGCGCAGGAAGTATTATTCGATGGACAGCATGGATAAGAGCCCAAAATTTATTGCTTTTTGCCCTTGAAATTAGATTTTATTACATGGAGCTTTTTTTTTCCCTTTACTCAAAATTCAAATACTATATGGCTTAGTGTAGGAACATAGAATTTTTGAAAATGTGCACACAATTCACTTTTCCCCATAGCACGTCATATGC
This sequence comes from Teleogryllus oceanicus, assembly GCA_964035755.1. Classification (NCBI taxonomy): domain Eukaryota; kingdom Metazoa; phylum Arthropoda; class Insecta; order Orthoptera; family Gryllidae; genus Teleogryllus; species Teleogryllus oceanicus. Next base: position 15,569,034 of record CAXIVR010000002.1, read on the forward strand.
AGTTTAACTTTTTTGATGTTAAATAAATAAATAAATAAACAAGTCTTCATTTTATATCAAGTGGAAAGCAACATTCATAAAAGTTGAAATGTATTAGCTACGTTCTCAACAGAAGAAAAGGTAGATGGCGTTCACTTCAAATTCTCAAAGGTTTTAAAGGCAAAGAAAGGGCAAGTAAATTACTACACAAAAGTGAATACACCAGATATTTTGAGGTTGTTTATTGTACATTATTATTTTTCTTTTTGGGTTCAGTCTCTACTAATCTGACACTCTGCTGCCACTCACAAAACTTATTTTTCAGAGCAAACTGCTTGAAGAATTCTGTACAAGTATAAATTTTCTGTGAAAACGAAGAAAAAATTGTAGTTGTATTTGTCATCATACGCTGATCCTTGAGGAAAGGTTGATGACAAAATTTCTCACTAATAGCACTCCCATTTACTTACCTTGCTACTTACCTATAAACGCTTTGTCTACCTTACTTACCATGGTCAAGAACCCTTGGCAAATAATAATCCCACTTTCAGAATGGTTTAATCATATTTATATCATTTACAACAAGTCTTTTCAGGAGCAGAACTAAAGATTTGTTTTAAGACGGTTGCAGCGTTTTCATGGTCAAATGCAGTGATATTAGATATTTTCCTTTCAATTTAAAAGCAATGGTTCCAAAACCACAAAATTCTATCTTACCCAAAAACTTTAAGACGGTTAAAGCAATTATAGGGTTGCATGCCCAAACATGTAAATCAGAGAACATTCTACTTTCAATTTAAATGTGTATTTGCTTATCTTTCTGCATGATGGTAATTTTCACAACTCCATCCAGTGGATTTACAACCAACTCTAATACCTATCATTCATCCTACAGAAAATTTCAATAAATTTCATTATGTATTTATTCCAAAATTTTAAAAACTGTATCTCAAATTCAAAATTGTTTGACTGGTGTCTTCATGTAATCAAATAAATAAAAATAAAGGTACTAATAAAGAAGTTCTGCAATCTTGAGTTACTTAATTGTATCACTTTTCATTATCTTCCAATTTCATAATTTTGCCACTGACTTGAGCTCCCAAACTGAATTCTAATAATTCATTCGATTTCATTAAGACTTTAAAAGAAAAATTTGAATATCACAGAGTTTATCAGACAAATATGCTTAAAATTGTCTTAAAAGTTTACTTTTGAGTTTGCTTCTCCTGGACATCCTGAATAGAGAGCTACAACTCTTTAAAATAATCTTACAATATTATTACAAATAAAAGATTCGGGTGTCATTTCTGATAAAAGATATAATTTAATTCTCACATATTATGTAATAGTCTCCAAATGTGAGGATTTGTAGAGAATCTAGTTTCACTGTCAACTAAAATAGGGTAGGAGGCAATTACACTTAGACCCTTTGACATGGAACTTATTTTAATTTCATAAGATATATTTTTTAGTAAGTGAATAAAATATTCTACAAACTAGCTTAGGTGGCTCTGCATTAACTAACGCATGATTTGATACAACACAAGTTACTTCTTCTTCTTTAAGGCTCTACAACTTCAACGAATGTCTTGGCCAGCTCAACTATCCTTTTCAATTTTTCCTATTCTTTGAGTGCTCAATCCAATTTTCAAACATCATTTTCCTGATGTCTTGGACATCATCATCTTTCCATCTATTTTTAGGCCATCCTCTTCTCTGGTGCTCACTGGATTCAGGAGATCTTGTGCACTATTCTGTCATGCCACATCCTATTAAGATAACCAGCCAATTAATCTCATGGCTTTGAAAAATTTTGTTTTATGTTTTGTATACTGCCAGTTGAATTGTTCCTAATCTGCCAATCTCCATGGAGCATTTAACTGGTCAAATATCCCTCTCTAATCTGTCTTTCAAAACTCAAGATGCTGCGATCCTTTTCTTTATGTCCACGTTCTGGGTCATAAGTTACAACTGGTCTAATCACTATCTCATAAAATCTAGTTTTGCACCGCTTGTTAACATTTTACTTTTAAATAGCTGTAAACTGCAAATATGCTCTATTTTCTGCCATTTTCTTGCTTTATTTCTTCATCCACATCATTGTTGAAGTAAAATTACTCAAACACTGACTCTGATCACTATTTGTAAAGACTATTCACACCTAAAGTTAAGAGTTTTTGCAAATAAATAAAGGTAAATACCACCATGGAATAGAAGTGAATTACAAGATCCTGTCAAAGGAGACATATTCCCACTTATTACACAACATTGAATATGCAGGTCCGTGTCCCACCTCACATGATTTATTTTGTTTACCCTTTTCCCCTTACATACAGCTTCATCTTCAGTTATCATAACTTTAAACACCATAGTGGTCACTAATGTCTAGATGTTGATGCAACCTTAAATAACAAAAAAAAAAAGAAAAGAAAAAAAAAAAAAGTGTCAGTGAAATACACCAAAGAGAACTGAAACGAACTGAAAAATTAATTCGGGAATGATGCCATGCAAACTATTGGAGTAGAAGGTAAAGCCCGAAAACTCCTGTTGTGGTGCAAGCAAAGAACACCCCAGATCAAAATACCCCCCTAGTCAAAACTAGAAGTGCATATGAATCATACCAGGAGGAAGAAGAAAGTAACAGAATCTTCAAAGAAAAAAAAGGAATGGGATAAATGGGAAGGAAATGAAATAGGTGAAAAGTTTTAAAAGAAATGAAGCTAAGTTTTTTACTGAAATTTGTTGGACTCAAATTTAAAGGTAATTACAGTATGGGAGAGATGAAAGGAAACGTGACTAATGCAGAAAGTCAAATAATGCACAGATGGAAAGAATATTTCATAGAAGTGTTTAAACTGCCTGACCTTCACAACATGAAGATAACAAAGAAAGAATAATGGGTGAAGAAAATAAAGTAACTGAACCTTCATACAATGAAATCTGTTAATAATCTAAAATTGAACAAGGCAGCTGGTTCAGGCACCATAATCCGTGAATTAATTAAATATGGAGGAAGGATCTTAAAAATAGATCCACAAACTAATAACAGACATATGGTGAACAGAGAAAATGTTAGATCAGTGGAGTGATGCAATAATATTCCCTGGTTTTAAGAAAGGAGACCAATATGAGTGCCAAAACTACAGACTGATAACCTTGCTAAATGTAGAATATAAAATATTTGGGATTTTACTGAATACCAGGTTTTCATTGATTCTCAGAAAACTACAACTGCACAGCAGGTTTTCATCAAATAGATCTCAATAGATCACATTTTCACATTGTGCAAAAATAGATGAAAAATGTATAGAACATGACATCAAGTTATATAACATGTTTGTGGATTACTCAAGCCTTTGATTCTATTTTAAGACACACCAAAGTCAGGTTAAACCAGCAAACAAGTGAAGAGATCTATACCAAATTTGATATGACAGGAGATCCACTATCAGTGACATTGTTCATCATGGTCATGGATAAAATATTAACACAGGTCGATATAAGAAATATATCAACACGACTGAAACAATGCCTAGTCAACGCAGACGATGTGCTGTTGGTTGCATCGTACTAAGAAGGCACTTGAACAATTCTTCCAGGAGTTAAGTGAGAACTCAATTCATTCAGGGTTAAAATCAAAGTTAAAAAAGTACATGAGATGCAAAGCTAAAGTTATCCAATTAACTCAAATACACATGACCAATAATGCCTATAATAAAGTGAGCTCTTATAGTATCTGGGAGCACTTTTTACTTGCAATAACACAAGTTAGTTAACTGTAATTATTTGTACTATTAGAAAAACACGTTGAATGAATTAAAACAATTTTCCAAAATAAATTTGTTTAAAAATGAGCAGATTTTCTATTTTAATGCTTGTTTATCTTACAATATCTTTAATACAAAGTCCCCCATACATGAGGTACTCATCCATACTTTAGTAAAACCTCCTTGACAGTGATTTACAAGACTTGAATATTTTGGTGAAAATTATCACCATTTCCTTCAGAATAGAATACTCTATAATATACTACTCATCAGACTTCTCACAGAAAAGTTATTGAATTCTTTTCTTCAAATAATCACGTGTTTTAAAAGAACATGACACAATCATGCCCTGTATTGTCTCGCTAAAATATCTAGATGCAATAAATGATATGTATTGTAACTTGTGTGAGTCAAATTACTTTGAAAATTATTTTATAAGAATAAACAAAATATTTTATTATTATTATTATTTTTAAGTAAAATTTCAGCAACATTAATGAATTTACTGGATTCAATAAAGATTATTGGATTAATGGATAAACAACATCTAATAACTTTACTCGTAATTAAAGAGTTTCTAAAAGTTGCATTAATAATAACAAGTAAAATGTAAAATTAATGTTACAAGGACTTTGTCATCAAAGACTCCTTTTCAAGCATATTTGTTTCTGACAACAAAAGCAAAATTTTTTGGCATTTTACTATTACTAACTCAACATTGGAAATTAGGTGGAAACATTATGAAAATTGAGCAACATTTTTACAAAGCTATTAAATACATTAGCAAATTCTGACATTATTATTAGTAATCACTTTTTCTTTTGCATTTTTGATGTACTAAATTGTAAATCCACAGTAGGTTCTTTAATATTTCTTTTTGTTCTTAAAATGAATTGAATCTGGTATTAATAGCATTGTATCAACATACTGAATGACATGATTCCTAGAGTCTCCAAATCCACTGATTATAGTAATAGGAATATATTTTAAATGAGAACTGATTAGATAAAAATAGTTTGTTTTCAGTATCATTCCAGCAATATTAATTTCTTCAGAAAATGATAACACAACAATTATTTGCTTATTTTAGTCGATAAGGTTTTATAAAACCAGTAGAACAGATTTTCTAGAATGTTTTTACTTTTTAGCTTTCACGGGCTGAATCAATTGCTTTCTAGATTGATCAAATGATATTCCATTGTAATTTTTAAAATGTTCATGATCAGTAACATCTCTACTATTAGCACAATTACTAAATATTTAAGATCACAAATTAATTGTTTTAATTAATTTATTTTCATGTTTTTCTACCACTTCTAATTAATAAACACTCAATTTTGAATTAAAGTTATGAAGTAACTCTAAATTGTATTTTTAAGCAACTATGATGAATATGGATATTTCCATAGCAAATATCCAAATAACTTGATAACCGTCATTCACTTAGTTCTTAAAAAATCCCAGACTTTCACATTTGAAGTGTTATTCCTTCTATTTAGTGTCTGCTGAAAATTAACTATTTATTATACAATATCTATAATAGAAGTAAAATGTTAAACAACTATGTAGAGCTATTCCATTTAAACTACCACTAAAAGAAAAATTAGTTGAAATCATGTCCTTTCCTGGATTATTTTATAAAAATATTTTGCGAAGAACATTTCTACACATTACACAGGGGACAAAATACAAGACAAAACACAAGCAGATGCAGTAGTATTCACAAATTTATTGTTCCATTGAATTTACTTCTTCTTTTTGGATTTCATCACAGATTCAGTGCCATCACATTCAGGTCGCGGTTTCTGCCACTGAAGAGGTTTACGTCTGTACATAGGCCAAGGTGGAACTGTTACCAAGGCAGCTAACACAAAACCGGCAAATAAAATATAAACTGTTTGTGAAAATTGTTGAATGATATATCCCCAAATCAACCCAACAACACCAAATAAAGTGATTATAATACGAGATAATTTCTCTGCTTTCCTCTGACCATCATAGTCCATATGTGTAGGTAGTGTGTCAAAGAAGTACATAATGCACCAAATTACAATAATTCAATTTTCCAAAAACAAGAAAAAAATTAACACGTTACATTCCATCGTTATAATAAATACAAATAAATAGAAATTACACATTAATAACGGTTAATCAAATTTCATTCCTTGGTTTTTATTTATACAAAACCTACTTTAAAATGTTACTTTACTAATCCAGGTAAGATAAGGTGACGTAAACTATCAGGTTCCTTATTCAACACATACGCCGACACGATAATCTTCAAACAAGAATCTAAACGAGTAACACACGAATTTTCGCAAGTATCGTCTAGAAGCAAGATAATATTGTAGTTGGTCAGGCCTCTGGCGTGGCTGTAAATTTTTGATTTGCTTTGTAGAAAGTCAGTAAACCAATTTCAACATCATAATTAACAAATGAGTTATGTGTTCCAATAAAAAAGTAACACATTTGAAAGGCAATTTGAATATACAATTTACGTGCTTTTTCATAAATTACACCAATATTTATTTGCCAATTGGGAATATTCATTGTTTAAAAATTGACACTTTGGCAAGAATGACTAGTGATGACTATATAGGAAACATATGACATGCGAATTATTGCTACTCCTGGAGACCAAACAGTGTACTTAAGATTGTTCGTCCCCCTGTCACGTGGGCGGATTTGTGAAACTGTGTCAGCGGTATAAGTATGAAGATTTACAGAACAGTGGTAGATTCACTTGTGGAATGCCTTATCAGTGATCGGCGATAAAACGTCGGGACATCCAGCAAGACAATGGCGGGAACCGGCGAGTTCTTACAATTAAAAGTCATGTTGTGTGGGGTTTTGTGGGTAATAAAGCGCCACATTCCCATTACAGGTACTGTTTACTAAATTTGCAATTCGAACGTTCTCTGTTTTTGGCTTCATAATATTTATGATTTGCGGGTTTTTAGGCTTTGAAGTCGATGCCATAAATTCTGTGCAGTTCTCGAATCACACTGGTTATGGATTTTTAAAGGACAGATTCTGAGTGATTCTGAATTTGGGTATGATTTATGTGTTTAATTTTTAATTTGTTAAACTTCAGTAATCTAATTTGTTTAATTTATAATAACTTTAGGCATTGAAATCAATGTGATAGAACAAATATGATTGAAATTAAATTATTTTAAAAATCAATGATTTCAACCCTAAATATGTATTTTTTAATTTAAAACTTTTCCAATTTGATATTTTTAATAAAGTTTGCACCTAAAATAATGTAAATTTTAATTTTGTAAATAAAATAAATCCATATATGGAAGGCTGCACTACCCTGCTCTGTGGTATTTGGATTTTCTTGTGGAAAGGTAATAAAAATATTAAGGTTTACTGCTTGTTGCAGTATTCACGCTAAAGAGGCATGAAAGTTTGTTAAAGAACATAAACTTAACAACTACCTATGTCCAGTGATGCATTTACAAACACTATTTCTACAAATGAGAAAATATTTTTCTATAAAATATATTCTTGAGTATAATTTATTATTTAGGTACCCATACCCAAATGATTTGATTTAGTAAAAATATAATTCTGAGCATAAGTGTGTTAAACAGGAATAATTAGGAATGTCTAAGTAATTTTAAACATCCCAGGTTGGTGCACACAGCCAACACAAGGTGGATTTTTATGTGGTGCAAGACTTGAATGTTTAAATAAATTCTTTGAAGAAAATTACATTGTTTATGAGTGGTCTGTGTGAAGTTTTTAATTGCTTATTCTTCTGTTCTTCATATAGATATGTTTTAAAGTGATTTAATAACTTTAAGTTCTTGAGGTTTCTGTGGGGTTATTTAATAATGATTGGACATGTATTATGTTCTTCTGGTTTATTTTATTTATCTAATATTGTTTATGACGAGCAATCCTATTCTAAGTTTGAATATGACCACTGATCCTTTTGTGGACAGCTCTCTATAAATCTTATACCCTTCTCAGTGTTGGCAATAACACAAGTGCAAAGAACAAAAATATAATTCTGTTTTCACTTATGACATTCAGGATTCAAAGTGAGTTCACAACTGCATTTTGAAGAGACAGCGTTGTGAAAAAAAGAAATTAGTAGCCATCATACCACATGGTCATTCAGAATAAAGATTACAAAGAAAAGATCATTTTCTTACACATGAAGTGATAATGTAATTTTAGATTGAATAATTTAATTATTATTGTTTTACACCTTTTACATGTGATTTTTCGTTGTTCACATGCCTTATTACCCATACTTTAGCTAGAAGAATTGCCTTTTTGAATGTCTATTTTAGAAAAATAAATGCCATTTTGCCTGCCCATTTCAAGTAATAATAATATTTATTGCGTCACCTGTACATTTCAATCGTGTATGATGAGTCAGAATACGATGTATGCAGATGCTATGTCTTCCCTGGACTCCAGATTTTTAGTGTTTTAAAATACAAATGTTTTAATATACAAATTCTCATGTTTTCCATGAGAACCACTATTTCAAATATATACATGCATGGTAGTTGAAGAACAAGAGTTTGCAAGACTCATGCTTATGAGTGCTGGTCATCGTTCACAGTATTTGTTTTTGGATAATAAATATGAGAGAGCTTTCAGGGCATTTTCCTAAAATTATTTGTTTCAGATGTGAGTGCACATCTGCAAAATACATTGTTGAAGTGTCTCAATATTGAGCTTGACTTGAGGGTGTATAGAGCATACAAGATTTGGTGAGCTTCTTATTAAGATTAGAAATGTGAGCATTCCAATTTAGGTTTTCTGGGAATGTTAGACCAGGAAGGTAGTTTCATGGGATCGTTACAGGGTTATAATTTATGGGCAAATGCTGTGAGAGTTTTCTGTGGATCGTGATTCATGAAATTTAGAGAGACTGTCTTGCTGGTGTTTATGATGAGTTTGTTATCTTGAAACCATTTTATTAGTGCATGTAAGGTGTTTTTTAGTTTTTTTCTACTGATTGTTTGGTTTTTACTTGGATTATGTTTGTGTCATCTGCAAACAAAATTATTTTGTTATTTCTTAAAGGCAAAGGCATGTCATTTATGTATATAAAGAATAGTATTGGCCCCTGGATGGATCCTTGTGGGACTCCACAATTTATCATATGAGGGCAGGAGCAGTATAAGGAGATTTTGTTTTCTTTTATGTGCTGGAGGGTAACTACTTGGCTACAGTTTGATAAATATGATTTGATCCATTGGCCTGCAGTGCCTTGAATCCTAGCATTTCTAGTTACAGTAAAACCCTCTTTACACTTTTCATGGGACCATAGGAAAAATGGTGTAAATTGCGGAAATGTAAATAAGGGGAAATGATTTTTCTCCTCAAAACTATAAATAAATTGTATTTAAATACTAAAAGACCAATAAAATTATAATATTCAGTATTATACACAAATAAGATTATACAGACAAAAAGAAATCAGATATTTTGGTTTGTTTTCTTCTTTTAGCTTGGACTGATTGAATTTGAGACTCTAGTTCATACACTTTATCAAAAGTAGTATCACCACCATCTGCAGCAGAGAGTATTTTTATTGTTTCTAGGGCTGCAAATGCTTGTGCACTCGTGGAGGAGGTTGATCATAATCGTAACTCATCTTCACTTCCATCAGCATCTTCACCAACAGCATTGTTTTGAAGATAATCTTGAACAATATCTTCTAATGATGATTGTTCATCAGCAGTACGAACATCATTGTCCACAGATACAAACTCTTCAAATGAAGTTTGGACTTAATACTTGTCCAGCCCTCACACTCAAAATCAAAGCATCTTCCACGGCCTCTTCTGTATCTGCCAGAAGCCAGCTTTCTTAAATAGTTAGCAATAGTAGACTGCTTTACTTCCCTCCATGATTTTGCAATAAAATGCAAGGCATCTAATATCAAATCTTCATTTCTGCTGCATCACTACCATTCAATGTACCCTTAAATATTTCTGGACTAAATTTCTACGATAGTGCACTTTGAAATTATTAATGATGCCCAAATCCAAGGCTGCAGTACACTTGTGCATTTGGCTGGGAAAAACTCCATTCTTATGTTTTTAAATTCAACGTTTTGGGATGTGCTGGGCATTGATCTACAAATAGAAGGATTTTTCTATTTTGGCTCCATTTTAGCATCAAGAGCATGAACTTGCTGAGTAAATAACTCTGAAGTCATCCATGCTTTTTGTTTGAGGCATACGATGTTGGCAATGTTCTTATGTTTTTAAAGCAACGTGGCTTTTTGCTTTGCCAATAACAAACGGACGCAAGGTTTCCGTTCCATTTGCGTTTGTCCCCAACATTACCGTGAGTCGAACTTTACTATGTTTGCTCCATGGCAAGGTTCATTTTCATCGCAAACGTTTTATTCCGCAGAAGATTAAAAATAACCCGGTTTCATCGATATTGAAAATATCTCTTGCATCATATTCACTAATTAATTCATGAAGGGTGAGTCTTTCCAGGAAGAAACAATACTTTTATCAACACTATTCGATTCTCCACAGAATTGCCTATATACAACATTGTACCGTTTCTTAAAACGATCAATCCAACCATTGGATGCAACAAAATCGTCTATTCCTAGCATATCTGCCACGTTTTTAGCCTTTTCCTCAAAATTGTACCATTAATTGGTATATTGGATGCCCTTGTTGTCTCGAACCAGTTTTTAAAATCTCTTCCAGTTTCTCATATTTTGAGTATTTCACGTACTTTCTCTTTTTAGATTGTTGTCCACTCCTTTGCACTCTGTTCGATTATTTTCGACACTTCACGATTGTATTTAGAGTTGAAATAGAAATTTCCAACGCTTCGCCAACACAACACGTGGTCCTGAAAAAGCGTCCACTTTCTTCAAAATCTCCATTTTCTGTTCAATAGAAAAACTTCTTCTATCTTTCTTCTCCATTGTACACCACTTCTACAGCTCGAAGTTTTCGCACAATTCCACCCGCAATTTACTTAAAATTACTATCACTTTCGCCTATCACAAGCCACAATGAACGCAGTACTGAATGGCCTAAGTCTCCTCGGACCGACGCCACCCAGAACGACGCGACGTGAAAAATCGCGCTCCTTGCGAGACCGGAAATCGGAAAACGGCTTGTGTTGTAGCAAACAAACTGTTGTATATTGCGGAAAACTGAAATTATACTAACGTAAATGGGGGTATTTATAACATGATGAATATACGAAAACTGATGGGACCGACAAGAAATGTTGTAAATGCCGGAAAACGTAATTGCGGGAACTAAAGCGGGGTTTTACTGTATGTTGAAAGTATGTGATGATCAGTAATGTCAAAGGCTTTTGACAAAACTAAGGAAAGACCAATGGGAATTTCCTTCTGATTTAGTGCAACAAGTATATTATTTAAAAAGGAAAAGATTGCTGTGTCTGTGGATCTATTACCCCTGAAGTCATGTTGTGTATTTGTAAGGACATTATTTGCATTGAAAAATGTTTGAGTCTTATCATTGAAAAGCCTTTAAAAGTTTTGAAAATCCTGATAGCGGGAAAATAATAAGGTGAGGTAAAGTAAATGCCTGAACTTTCAGGCTCTAGTCATTAATAAGGGGTTTTAGGTTTAATGCCTAGATTGACATTGTGGGGGTTTTTACTTAGATTATCTAATAAAGCAGCTCCTCCATTAAATTTGTTGGGAGTGATTAGATAAATTAACCAAGCAAAGGATGGGTTGGGTCTCAGACCCAGAGGTAGCAAAACTTCAACCAATCACCTACTGATAGCAAAAGCAGCCTGTTGGTCTCTCTCTACCTTTCTTTTATTTTGAATTGTAACGTTCAGTGTGACAATTATGGGGGTGTAGGTTGTATATATGTTTATGTGTTTAATTTGTTGTGCTTGGTCTCTCAGACTCAACCCATTATGTAACTGTAATCAATATACTCATAACATTCATAAATATTTGTAACGATTCATAACATATTTGCATTTTTAGAATAATTTATTATTGCATGTAGATAATGTTATTTTTGTGTAGTATTATATATAACTCATGTCAAATTGCACTGTAATTTTAGAAATGAGTCAGACTTTCCAGTAGAATGACGAGGATGATTTTACGGAAGCCTTTGTGCTGCTCCTTAAATTTACAATTATTTTTGATAGAATAATAAATTCATAATACATTAACAATTTTTTATATCAAACTAACATGATGGAGTCCTCTAACAATGAAATAAACAAAATATTTGCTACTGATTCTCTTTGAACTCAAGTCTCTCACACCCAGCCTATCTGTTTGTGTTATATTTTTCACCATCCATTGCCAGGTTAACAGAGTAATGTCATAAAATTGATTTAGAATATTTTGATTGCATTTATTTCATTACTTGGAACTGTTAAAGATTGTGTTTATTCATTTTAAAATATGTAAGTGAAATTTGGTGATTTTTTTTACCATATCAATGCTATTACAATTACTTAGGATCACTCTTGATTCATTGCTTTGTTATCTGAACGAAGATTTGGTTCAGTATAATATGTTTAGAATCTATAATTTATCATGTAGGTTTGTGGGTTGTGTTGACAAGAATATCAAGAAAAGGATTTTATTTTTTTATTATTATTTATTTATTTAATAAACTAAAAAGAAAAACAGTTATTGGTTTAAATGATATTCTTGGGACATTGGAAATGATTGGCACAAATTATTTTGTGTTCAGGAACCATTTCCCGAACGAATGAATACAGATTGTTTCAAAGAATTTATAAAAACATTGAAGTCTTCTGCAACATAAGAGTCCTTACATAAAAGTAAACATAGTTAGAAAATGACACTGCAGATGCCAACCTAGGTACATTTGAAATTATTTATATAGGCTGATTATTTATGTATTTACAAATAGCATGTGGCTAATATAAATGTCAACACACATTTTGAAAACACATTATTCTTGTTTTACCCACTTATGCTCAGAATTATATTTTAACAAAAGTAAGTAATTTTGAGTAAAAGGGATCTAAAAAAGCAAATTGTCCTCAAGAATATATTTTTACACAAAAAGTTTCTTATTTTATCGAAGGAGTGTTGCAAAAATGCAACACGAACATGAAGGTTATGGTAAGTTTATCTCATCTGATATCCAAGTGCACCATTTGCAGTGTGTGAATAAACATAAAACATATTTTTATTACTTTTTCAGGTGAAAATCTTGTAATCAAGAAATTATAAAACATGATGAGTGCACCGTTATAATAATGTGTTTTAGTTATTTGTTCAAATTGTACAATTAAATTGTTCTAGGTAACACTTTTTCATAAAATATCAAATTGCAAGCGAGTTTATATTGAAGAACAAATAATTGATTTATATCAGTAATTTAAAATATAATTGATTTAAATGGTATGTGTTAAATTGAAGTCTAAACTGTTTTTTTTTTGATTGCAGCTGATCTTATGGAAGGATTAAAAAGAAACAAATTGGATAATTATTCACATTTACTGACTGGTTATATAGGGTCTATTGAGTTTCTCAAACGTATAGCAGAAGTGGTGAAACATTTAAGGACAGTTAATCCAACACTAATTTATGGTTAGTTTTATTATGTTAGCAAAGGTATGAATATGTGAAAATCTCTCTTTTCAATAATGTGTTTCAAAATTTTAGTTTGTGATCCAGTTATGGGAGACAATGGAAAAATGTATGTTCCTGAAGATTTCCTACCGTGTATAGAGATATAATTGTTCCATTGGCAGATATAAATTACTCCTAATCAGTTTGAAGTCGAGTGAGTATTCTAATACTTTGATATCTGCAGATATTTATAGTCATTTTTGTTATGGACTTCCAACATTTTCTTGACTGCAATTAATGCATTTATTTCTTCTCCACCGATCCAATTAGTATCTGTATTATTTGGCGTGTTCCTGTTTTACTTTTGGAGCAGTGGCTAATCTCTTGGTGGCTGGCAAGAAATTTGTTATATTTGAGGCAGAAATGCACATTCACGAAATACACATAAGCAGTATGAGGCTGACTGAATTTCAAAGAATTCTGAAAGACCTAATGAACTTAATTTGGTATTCAATTCATTTAAATGGCGTTCTGTTTGTGGTTTGGCTGAATTTCTTTGAGTGTGACTGACTTTTGCTATTCTAATTTGGAAACCTGGATCTCTTATGAAATACAGGAAAATTTCTTTGAATGTTCCAAAAAGGTTCTTTGTTTCAAAAAAAGTTAAATTTCCCCCTTGGACTTTGTAGGCCGTCTTTATGTCGAAGCTGGTCATAAGCTTGCCAACTTTATCGGTGAAACCTTGTATATAGGATATTAAGCCGTCTTGCGGTTATATCGTTACTAGGTCATGGTGATGTCGGCAGGGCTAGAGGTGGTCGCTGCCTGCCGTACAGCTTGGTTGGTAGAGTTAGCCTAACGATTGCTCATCACACACTCTAGATGCTTTCAGTGGAATGGAAGTGGTGGGCTGTGACGCAGCGGAGAGAGCGCTCGTCGGGCGCTCTTTGATTTCAAAATTGTTCCATATACACCGATATTACTGCAATTCTGTGAATATCGAATGTCATGAAAGGTGTATGGTTCTAACGTTATCTCTCTCTCTCTCTCTCTCTCTCTCTCTCTCTCTATATATATATATATATATATATATATATATATATATATATATATATATTAGAACAAACCGTCTAATTTAATTTTAAATTTAATATCTCCTCTGCCCTTCTAATATTGTATTAAATAAATTCAACGTAACCGTTTCAAATTTATATAAGAATATAGACGCCAAGAAAAGATTACATAAATTCTATTATTAAAATTAATCTTCAACTACTATTTCCAATAAATTAATATCCGGCTAACTGGGTCGATGGGTCTTATAAGAAATAATCATATTGCTGCAATAGCCATTTATTTCGATCTACCATCTGTACAAAGAAGCCGAAAAAGAATTTTTTCCGTTGAAGATCAGTGTTATGAAGAAATCTCGGAGGATGACGGATTGCTGTGAACTTGCGCCTCACAAATCCGTGTAAAGCTGGTATAAGTGACGGTTGGAAGAGAAATGATCGCGAGTCTCTAGCAGCGGCTTCAAACGAGATATGTCATCGCATACGTGGTTCGGGCGATCTGACCATGCTCGTTTTTGTTGATGAATAACGACGGAGAAGAAACGTGCAGCAGTGGGAGCGAATTACATGTGAATTTCGCGGGCTGGATCGAACTCTTTTCCGGCGTACACCGAACAATCTTCTGCATCGCCGCTACGTCACATCACTGAAGCGAGAAGCCAAGGCGATATCCACTCCCAAAAACACTGCCAGAGAAGTATATGTGTTGGGGAAGGAAGACGGGCACAGAGGCGAAGCCGAGGCACTTATCAGCCGAGAAGATTGGTACGGGAACGCAGCGGAAGGAGTGGCGGAGGAGCGTGGAGGCCAGGCTGCGAAGCATCGCCAGCGGCGCCGCGAGCCAGAGCAGTGAAAAGTCCCAGGGTCGCACAAGGACGCGATCGCCACGTCCCAGCGCCGAGCGCCGTTCGCAACACTCGACGGGGAGATTTCGTAAACCCCCATCAGAGAAGCGTGAGTACCCGTGCGGCAGAACGGTTGCAGAAACGAAAAAGATGTAATCGAACAATGTTAAAACAGTATTTTTTTAAAACCTTTTCAAATATTACGCATTTCAAGTTGCATTTGTGAATGCTGGCGTGTGGAACTCTTGAATGAAAGCTATTTTAAGAACATAAGTGATTAATTTGCTTGAAACAAGTCACCCAGTTAATTAACTGTTTAAGAAATTGTATAAATGATAAAATTAACTTTGTACACTGAGTTTTCTAAGCATTAATGGTTGAAGTGTATGGTGAATTTAATAACCACTTTACCCAAGGGCAGCAATTTGGCGCAGAATTTAAAACTTTGTTCTTTGTGCTCCCTTAAGACAGAGGTATTCCTACACCTGGTGCATGAATTACAAATTATTTTATGTTTGTGGAAATTAGGTGATTGGTTTTTATAAGAGGTAGCGATAACTGCTTCGAATATGCATTTCCGAGCACGAGGGTTGTGTTCTAAATGTGATTATTTGTGAAGGGTTGTTGTTATTGTTAGTTGTGTGTTGTGTTTTTGTTTCTTGATTTTAGAATATACTGCCTTGTATGCAGGCCACAGTATTTCTTTGGAGTGTAAGCTGGTCGTATTTGCCCATACGCATTTTTTTGAATATTAGCTCCATCCAGGCAAACGATTTGAAACAACTCGGAGGTCTGACGTCGGGGCGGCAGTGTACTGTCGAATGACGCCAGTAGCACCCTTCTTACACCATGGGCTAACTGACTCCTCACCGAGTTGTATTATGCACGGCGCGTCGGAGGAAGAGCCACGACATATGTTCCGTCATAAGATATATATATATATATATATATATATATATATATATATATATATATATATATATATATATATTATGACACAACAACTTTATCAAACAGACGGCGGCGGCATGGGAAGGGCCGTCGCGGTTGTCATCGAGAAGCAAATAAAAATAACGTAATAATTCAATTTCCTTAATAGGAAATCGAGGACTAAAGGAGGGTTCTTGCCTGCGTTGCTCCACACCTTTCCACGAAAAAGAAAAAAGAAAGTGCAATGTTTCAGAAAAACAAACAATGACATTTAATGAAAACTATGGCTACAGACATCTAAGTTTCTAACAAACACAAAAAGCAACCTTTGAAATAATGTCACAACAGTGGCCACAAAGTGTGCAGCTTGCCTGTATCCAAATACAAGAACAAAAAAAAAAACAGGCAAATCAACAAAGAAGTACATTTCTAGAACTATTCTGAGAATTATAACCATTTAACATCCTTTTAAACAAAATGGAAAATCAAATTAATAACTTTGAATAAATGATTAAGTCACACAGGAATTAATATTATCATTCAATTAATTTATACAACATATGTTCTTCATTCCCAAAACAATTCAGGTTGCCATCCCTCATCTGAATTCCCTCATTTCAATAATAAATTCATCAATCAGATTAACACACATTAATGGCCTCATTTTCAAATAATAAATTCACATTCGAACTATGATCAACACATTAATAGAAATTTAAGTTACAACAGCTAAACTTTAGAATAAACATTCCACTTATTTTTTCCAATAATTTCATCCATTTTGATCACCACAGCAGTAGAGGTTAATTTACAATATATAAACTTTAGAATAAACATCCTACACATCCAATCATGATCAACACAGCAATGAAGTTGAATTTACAATATAAACTTTAGAATAAACATCCTACCATTTCTCAAATTGTATAAAAAATAAATGATGACAAGTTTTCTTATACCTTTTGATAAATACTCAGAAAGTGAGATTAATAACATTACCCAAATTTTAATGATAATACTAGTTCATTACCATACAAGTAATCATTACAACATTTGCTCTCTTTGTATCTGCGTGGTCATATTAGCATTCCTGCTACATCTTCCTTCACCTGCCATAAATGCACCATATTAATTATGATCAGAAGGAAATCATGAATAACCTTGTAATAGACATTACAGACAGCAGTAAAAAGTAATAACTGTCCTCCCACTGAGCTAATATTTTTTCAGATCTGTGGTATGAACAATCTCCACTAGATGCTACATTACCGAAATTGCAAAGTCTCCTCCCAGTTGACCAAAATTAACAACTCTTGACATATTCATATCTAAATAATATTGGTCCATTACCCAGTTTCATTGCAACATTTTCCTTCACTTTTATACTGCATGATCCTGTAATCCTGTTACATGCTAATTTTGCATACCATGAAATTACACCATACAAATTGTAATCAGAAGAAGTTCATGAATAAACATTTTTCTGAACGTTATGGCAGTAGAAATAGCAGTGTAACTGTCCTCCTTCCTCTCAGCTATTTCTTTCACAATCTGTGATGTTGAACAATCTTCAATAAAATATTTACTTTTTTCATAGAAACTGGGAATCTCACCCCCAACCCATTGAAATTGACAACTCTCGGCTTCTTCCTTATAGTAGTAAATTGCAATATAAATTTACAAATGGCTTCTAAAATTGTCAACAGTACCAGTTAATGAAAGTAAAATTCCCACCTTTCTTCAGCTCTTTTCCATTAATGAATAATTGGTTTACAATCCACATATACATATTGGTGATTGGTATTTGATAATATGCATAATTCATCTCTCAGTCTCTTTGATCTTCAACTTGAATACTGCAACAGAGCATCTTGTATTTACAAAAAGAATATTGCCCATCTGACAAAATTACTGTAAGCCACTTATAGTTGGAATATCGCATCTCAGATTAAGGAGAGATTGATTCTCAACCTCAGACACCAAATTCATCTATACAACCGTGAATTAAATGCTTTTCCTCATTAAACAGTTGAACACCAGTTCGTACGATCCCACTCCCATCAATTACATCTGCACGCATCCGTCACTTCATCCTACAACGCACCTCGAACACTGCACCACCTCTCCTCATGGTCGATGTTTCACAACAAACTCAAGTACATTAGATCATCATTTACCTCTTCTCATAATCATGGTGGGGCTCATCCACCGAAGACCAACACAGCACACTCACTCTGTGGTCTCGCTACTCCACCATCCCTCCTCGCACGCTTGCCTTCCTCATAAGATGACTTTTTGCTCGCAGCACCGACATTGTCGTCTACCCCAGCGCACTCTGCTTGAACCTCGAGACTTAAGGCCCCCCGGCCTGGAATGCGCATTCAAACTGCCCCACTGCTCGCCTCCTCGCAGCCAGGCATTGCTGTAGTATATACTTGGACGAGGCGTTACAATATATATATATATATATATATATATATATATATATATATATATATATTGTGACGTCGCAAGTTATACAACCCGTAACATACCATAAGCCACAAGAAAAGACCAGTAAACAGAAATAGGGTACGGCGGGCGATGGTCCGAGAAAGGCGACATCTACCGCAGGTTTCGCCTCGATGTCAAAGTTGGCGGATAATATTTTCTTGAGAGAGGGCGCGAAGGAGGAGAAAAATTCACCCCTCGAAATTTCCCCCCAGGCGGAACGCCACGTCTACGACTGCTTGGAAGACTCTCTTACAACTTCGACAGCGACGGCGACTCAACTAAATTCTTCAGCGATAGTAATTGGTTGGTACGAAGTCTGTTTTACTGGCAAGTAAAGCTGATTTATGAAACGCGGTGATAGTGATAGAATTCAGAAGCAAAGTGCATGTACATTATTAGCACTAACATTACGCGATAAACAGCGATGTGACTGCTTAAACTTGAAATAGTTTCATAATCGCAATAAATTCGCGCAGAGAACTGGCAAATCCAGTGTTTAATTTCGCGCGCCGATACGCGCTCAAAGTGGTGTATCCCGGCGAGTGCTAAGTAGTCAATTCAAGCACGTTAGTTATTTAAAAACTGGTAGCGCGAACTTAGCTGGTACGCGGCAGGCGGCAGAGGACGACTCAGTGAAGACTCAAGCGTAGGCGAGAAGGACTGGACCACAGCCGTGGATGGGCACGAGCCCGAGATCGGGAGAAGGTTTGGAATTTGGACGTGTTGGCGGCATCTGCTGAGATCCGAGCGAAAGAGTGGTGCGCCGCGGGACATCGAACCAGTCAGTGACGTGGCGAGGACTGCGAGAGCGACCGAACACCCAGGGTTGGCTGACGGCGAGCGGAAGGTTATGTCGAGGTGAGAACTGGCAGCAACTTCGCACGGCAATTTGTTGAAACCATGCTGGCTTTAAATACCAGGCGAAGCGTCCTAAAATAGGTGAAAGTTCCAAATAATTACTGGGAAATCTTTCAGATGTATGAGCGGCAGTTTTGATTTCATTCGCTGTACGCACCAGAAAATTCGTTGAATGCCATGCAACCAATACAACTTTTCTAGTAAATTATAATTTTTCATGTAATGTAAAAGTAATCTTATTAGAAAGTCATATTTCCATTGAATGATGTCGGGGATAATTAGTTGCTGTAATTTGTAAAGGGTATGATTTGAGTAACGTGTGTACCACGTTTATTCTTGTGTTAAGGATTTGCAAATTGTAATAAACGCAGCAAGGCTGACCTCTGTGAAGTCTGATAGAATAATTATGAGAATCACTTAAGGGCCGTGCAGAAAAACTTAAGATTAACAAAAGTAAATAGAGTTCTAGAAGTAATTGAAAGAGGTAAATAAAGAATGTGTGAATAGTACTTGCACAGGGCATTCAGGCAGTCGAGGTGACTTTCTCTCCATTTACAGTGGTTATGTTGTTTCTTTTTGTTCGTTTTCTTTGCAGTGACCATCTACATAAAGTGCATACTTCATTCTATATTTGTGCCACACTGTATAATTTGTTTTAATGAATATATGCTCATTTTGCCAGAATTTGCATAATTCATTGTGTCAAGAGTTCAGACCTTTCTCCTTATAGATCCTGCTTCCTGAGAATTCAGCTCGCTTCTGAGCATTCATAGTTCACGCTTCATCGCCACCGGCTGAAGGTAGTAATTGGGCGTGTTACAATATATATATATATATATATATATATATATATTATGGCTACACCCATCTTCTGTCCACACTGAGTAATTGGTGATACAATAAATATAAATGAAGCGAGCCCAAAATTCTCAGGAATCAGGATCTTTTGGGTATGAGAAGGTCCCAGTTCTCAACTCCAATGAATCAAATAAAATATGAATAATATGAACACATATTCCAATGAGAAAATTTACAGTGACGCAATTTAATAACAGGATATTTTACTTCGTAGCTGGTCACTAATTAAACAAAAATATACATTGTCACCTCGACTGTCTGAACACTCTTTCTCAACTACAATTTACAATTTGATCACTCCTTTCTGATTTTCCACTGCAAATTGGCCTCTTTGGCTCTAGGTGTCGTGCACGGCTTTTTAAAAATAGAACAGAACACTTGTTTCAAGGGAAACTCTTTCTGGTGCTAGCCTTGGGCTTCACTACTATAACACTGAATAAAAAAACTGTGCATTCGCATTACTTAAATCAGACCACATGTCTATAAAGCCAATTACTTTCAATACAATACAACAAACTGATCTTTCCAGATAATATTAACTGTACAACCATGCAAAAATCTGAATCATTTATGTAAAATTGTTCCAAGGTAGCCTCTTTTAAATTAATTTAATGGCGTGCGGTAAATATTGCAAATTGCCACACACATAGTTCAAAATACTTCTCTCACCTATTCTAGACGTTTTACCCTTTTAACACTAATTGTATGTATTTACCGCTATCCTCTTTCCCCTGATCGCCATAAACGTTGCCAGTTTCTTTACATCAAGCTCCGTGTCGCTCGTCTGTAGGTAACATTGGGGATTTTCCGCCGCTCTCCCTGCGTTGCCACTTCGTCTTCGCGTGCTGTCCCGCACGACAATAGGGTCGCTACGCTCGAATACTGCAAGCCTCCAATTTCCACCCTTCTCTCATTCCAGGCCGTACTATCACTCGCCGGACCAGTCCTTCTCGCCTACGCTTCGCTCTTCCTGGTCGTCGCTAACCTTCTTCTACCGCGCCTCGGCACACGTTTGTTCGCGCCCCAAACATCGAAATTATTAATGTTGTTGAAGTTAGCCGTCTCGGCCGACCCTACCACACTTTAGGCATGTGTGGTTTCAGCGTGCAATGTGAGATGCTGGATTTAATTAATGTCCTTCTGCGCGAATTTCGACGTCCAACAGTCACTTCGCTTGCTCTCTCAAATATTGAATACGACGAATAATTGTGCACTTCTATTTCTTAATTATCTCACTTTCAGTGCGCTTTTCAAAGCTAACTTTTTATACAAGTTAAAAATAAACTTCTATGCTATCAATTGCAACCGTCGTAGCTGCTGCAATCCGAAAAGTTCAGTCTAGTCGCCGTCGCTGCCGCCAGTCAAAAAAGAAGATCGTACTCACCGTCGCTGCTGCGGTCAAAGAAGTTTCTTCTGGTCTCGCCGTCGCTGCTGTAGTGAAAGGGAAACTCCTCCGAGGCGCGCCGCGATACTTATGGTACTCGCGCCTGAACTTTTGGAGGGGTGCATATTCTCCTCCTTTCGTGACCTCCCGGAAAAACATTACTCACTAGTTCGGGCGTCGTAGTTCGAAAAGCTGTGGGCAGATGGCGCGTTTACCAGCCATCGCTCCGCCGCGTACCCTAGTCCTCTCTGTTCGTGGGCTTCTTTACATAGCTGATGGTGACGTTATGGGGTTCTCTAATCCCGTGACGTCACTATACTCTCTCTTATATATATATATATATAGTATTTGCGCATAATGGTTGTCGCCGAGGCAGTTAGAGCAGCTACGCTCCTCCGCTGGGGTGTTTGGCTGGCGTCTCTGCTTTCCGCGATCGTGGGCTTACATTTCCTGCAGCGCGTGCGATGCTTGCAGTTTGTGCCACGCGCCCCGTCCAGGCAATTGTGGCACCATTGGGCGCGTTGGCCGATACACCTCACGCGCACGCGGAGGCCACGCTGTCGATGCTACCTCGCCAGAGCTCCGGTGACGCGCTCCGTGTCGGCTTCATCGCGTGGCGATCGCCAGCGGGATAGGCCTGCCCCGTCGTCCCGGCCGCTGTTCAGTCATCCTCTCCAGTTTTCACCTGAAACCAATACGTTCCAGGTTGTCATGCCAGATTTGGAATGAGAGTTCCAGAAGGATGCCCGTAGGACATACCTCCGGGACGCCTCGATTCTGTGGTACGTGTGGTACTCACGGCTCTATCAACACTTCCGGTGCCTCGAGTCTCGCACACCAATTGCTAACGGCGTCGCCACAGCCACCTCTGCGAACCGCGGCGTCGCCTCCGTGCTGTTCCTCAAGGAGCCCGAAAATGCCAGCCACCCCGTACAGAAAGATGGGGAGTAGGCGGCGTCGGCGGGTGACGAGCGTGAAGTCACCATCCTCCTCTTCTTCTGCGCCAGGTGCGGCGTCAGGCGTCGTGGCGCCCGCTGTGGCGGGCGGCGGCGTGGTGCAGGCGGCGTTCGCGGCAGCTGGGCGCCGTCTGGCGACGTGGCTGCGGCGGGGTTGCGCGACACGGCCGACGTACCTGACCCGGACGTCCGCGGCCCGCTGGTTCTCCTTTGGTCAGAAGGCGTCGGCACGGCTAAATGCGCTCCAGTTGAAGGAACCGTTTCTTCGCTACCGTTCCCCGCTCCGTCTTTCGCCCTTGCCCTTCGCGCACCACTCCGCCCCCGGTCGCGGGAGTTGCAAAGAGGCGACATTGCTGCCGAACTCGCTGGCGACATTGTTTTATAAAGAAATACCACAAGGGCTTTTATAAAGAAAACAAAGGGCTGTTAAAAGTGCGCCCTGGAAGGTGAAGCAAGGCTTTTGCTCTTTTCTTAGCCCTAATAAGGGCTGTTTGTTCCCGCGGCGGCTGACGGTCCCACGACGGGCAGAGCGCTCCTCAGGCGCGTCCGCTTTCCTTGGCTGCCGGTGCGGAATCGGAATGAATCTACTACGGTATCCCCCAGCACGAACTCGCGTTGCTACGGTGTCGTCTGCGAATCTGTACCCTAGAAACACGTCTCAGGACGAACTCGCGTTGCTACGGTGTTATCTGCGTATCTGCATGCAGATACTCATGTCTTTGCTATATCTACAACATTTGACCTTTGTGTACTAAACAAAAGGTCATTCTAGATATGTCACCCAGTATATATATATATATATATATATATATATATATATATATATATATATATTCGCTTATCTGATGGTTGTGCAAACTCGAACCTAGGCACGAGCCGCCATTGAGGTCATACAGAGGTCATGCCGAAAGTTCTTAGCAGCGAGCGTACGAGGAATTTGAGAAGACTTGAGTTGGCAGGGCCTGAAAGTGCGCTCTTTCTGGTCTTGAATCCAAAGAGTTGATAGGGTGGGGACTCAAGCAAACCGGAGGAGTGGAAAAGCAGCCATTATTACAAACACCGTACTCCGAGATGGACGTCTCGTGCCGTGAGATTACTCGTGCCACCAATTTTGTACGTTTTTTAAAAAGCGTTTAAAGTGCCGGAGAATTCCACAGTTCTTTGACATCTACTTTTAAGTGTATCTGCGCAAATCTGCAACAATGGAAATTGGTTTCGAATTTTTGAGAGGAGAGAGACATTCTCTGCCAAGATGAACCGCATTCTGGACGTCCAGCCACGGCAGTGACGGAAGTAAAGATAAACGCTCTGAGAAGAATGATGACAGAAGACCCGCACTTGACATTTGACGACATTGAACAGACTCTAAATCTGTCGCGGCTCGTGGTTTTCTAAATAGGAAATGCATTGCAATATATTGCATTGCATTTGCATGCATTATGTTCTATACATAATATCTTCGGATACAGGCATAGAGTAGCTCCTATCGCAAATTGGAAAGGCAGTGCTCAATGCTACTCACTGAGCTGCACAGTAATGCTATCTAGTGAGCACACCCTTCTTCAGATCCTACGCCCACTACCTCCTAGAGTTTATAACTCGGGGTGGTGCTTGAAGATTGCCTGGTCGCAGCCTTCGTCCGCCGGTAAGTCTGTGCAGTGAATGCGTGACTTCACGCCTCGTCGTTTTCACAGGCCTTATGGCGGAATGAAGTGGAACCTAACGCTCTTCCTGTCAACAGCTTCCAGCTGTCAACAGCTGGCGGAATGAAGTGGGAACCTAACGCTCTTCACATCAGCAACCTAAGTGAGTTACGGACAGAGCCATTTATCAGAAGTCTAAACAAATATATGGATATGATTTATTTATATTGTAACTCCACAAAGCCATTATTAATAAATAAATAAATAAAATAAATAAATAAATAAAATAAATAAATAAATAAATAAATAAATAAATAAATAAATAAATAAATAAATAAATAAATAAATAAATAAATAAATAAATAAATAAAATAAATAAATAAATAAATAAATAAATAAATAAATAAATAAATAAATAAATAAATAAATAAATAAATAAATAAATAAATAAATAAATAAATAAATAAGTAAATTTATGAACATATTTTACATTTCTTTTGACGATTTCTACAGGTGAGGCTTCATACAGCCTTCAATGACAATTATATATATATAATATTGGGTCGACTGCAGCACAAACCATTTTGCATCAACACTTGACACTCACCAAGCGATGTGCTCGCTGGGTTCATTGATTGAGGAGCAAAAATCCATAAGGGTGGACTGGTACAAATTCATGCTACAAAAATATGATGGAGGCCGGCCTAAGGACTTTTCAACATTGTAACAGGCGATGAATCATGAATTTGCCACTATTGACCCGAAACGAAAAGACAGTCATGTGTTTGGTGCTTTCTAGAATAAGACCCGCCCACCAAGGCGAAGAGGAGTCGCAGCTGCAGAAAGAAAATGATTGCACCTTTTTTCACAAAGAAAGGTTATATGACTAGTGTGACCCCAGACGATCAACGCACTGTGACTCCTGAGTGGTATGTGACACAATGTTAGCCGAAAGTCATTACAGCATGGACATCAAAGCGTCCAAAATTCAAACATGGGCCCATTTTGCTGTACCACGACAATGCTTCTGCTCACATGGTTGCAAGAACAATCGACTTTATCAACAATGAACATGTGCGATTGTTGCTCCCGTCCACCCTATTCGTCTGACTTGGCCCCTTGTGATTTATTTTTGTTCCACCAAACCAAGCAAAAGATCTGTGGACAGCGTTTTTCTACGGATGAAGGAGCTGTGGACACCCACATTGGTGCTATAAACACCATTCCTGAAGAGACATGGATTGACACCTTTTGTAAGTGGTTCCAAAGCATGGAAAAGTGTATGGAGAGTATTTTGAACAATGTAATGGTTAGACTTTCAATAAATTCATTATTTTTTAATTCTGATAAAAACTTTCGGCATAACCCTCGTATGGTAACGTGCTCACATACTTTTGGGGAATACTGAAATATCGTAATTTATTTTGAAAACTAAAACAAATTATTAATATGAGTAGGCCTATGCTATTTTATCCTTGCTCAGAGGCAATAGCTGAGGTTCGGTGAACACAGATGTCCAGAATTACGTCACGACGTTTGGCAGGAAAGTGTTCTTCTGGAAAAGCTTCTGGTTACGTATTTCGTTGACAAATTGGATTTAAAAAAGCACTAATTATCAACACACGCTAAGCCGCTACCTTTTCTTTTTGAAAGCGGTTCGAGGTAAATATTATCATGATCTTGGCTGTTGGATGATGCTAAGCTGTTGCTTTATAATAAAATGAAATGTATTAAATATTTGTTTCCACGTGCCCTTTCATCGGTTATGAAAAGTGCCAACGAATTTCTAGCCCCTATGCTGTTCAGATAGAACTGACTCCTTCCGTATATTCTTATAAACTGTTGATTTTTTTATAGCTATTAACTTACCTAATAATGTTACGAATGTTATTACTACCGAGACCAAAAGTTAAAAATCGAGGCGGAACTTAGCGGAGACAAGATTTTTAATGTGGACGAGGCAGAGGAATGTTATGAGGTTATTACTGCCGAGGCCAAAGGTAAAGATAAAGTGGAGCTTAGTTCTGTGTAGTCGTAGAAAATTTACCACATTACTGCAATAGTAAACATGAATTCTGTTGCTGCGGCACGTTAGTTCGATATTGTGAGGTGTCGCTTGCGATATATCTATATAAACAATATTCGTATACCATGTTTCGAGAAAGTTGGATGCAAATAATTCTCCTAATCCTGAAGATACCTAAAGAAAGGACGTTCGGTTAGGAAATTGGCGCGTTGGCTTCCAATTGCGACATTTTCACATCGTCAGTAAATACGATTAACGGAGTAGTTTCATTTGGTGAAATGTAAGAAAAATGAAGTTATTTTACCTAATATACATTCTTCTAATCTTATTATCAATAATATTACAATTAAAAATAATTATTCCACAAACCAATGTGAAATACTTCTGAATTGTTTGAATCTGATTTGTTTTGTACATCGCCATGTTTTTTCCTTCACAGACATTTGGCTTACGATGAATCTATGGTTGTTTACATTGCTGAGGATGTTAAAACCCGTTGCTAAGGATTATAAATTTCTTAATATACAGGTAGGTACAAGTGCACTTAATAAACGTGCAGGGTTGCATGTTAACAGGGGTTAAAGACGCGTGTGACCGATAAAAGGAGAGCTATGGTAACTAATTGCATAGTCATTTTTAGTTGTTATAAGTGTGAACAAGGGGATTTTGATAGATTCAAAATTGATTTATGGCACTTAGACCGCTCATAATCTTAATCTCATTGTAAATTCCTCAGATGCATTTCGAGCAATATTTAAGAGCAGTTTCATAAATTCTAATCAATATTAGAGCGTATACTGGGAGGTTTAATACGTGCGAATTTTCCTATTATGTAAAACCAATTTTTATCCAATCACCATTCCGGTAATAACAGTACAGAACGGTGTCTACAAGCAAGTGCTTCTGTGAAATATTTGCGAGGCTGAGTTTCTTTAAATGGTGCATTTTCCTCCTCTAATCTAATATTTCAAGTTGTGGCTTGTTCTTTATCTCTATACATTTTAACCGGGTAAAAAGAAGTTACAAATTGACTGATGAAGAGTCTCTTTACAAATATATGTCGATACGTGCGAGCATTTGATAGTGTTGGATCGTTTGAAAACGTTGAGAAATCGTTTACATTACCACCGCTGGAGCCAAAAAGCCGTTTCTCTGTGTCAGCGAAAGCGACCGTGGTTTTCTTGCCAGGACGCCTGGAGAGGACGGTGATTGATAGATGTATCGCGGATGTCTGTTTACCACACCATTTGTTTCCATGCTTCGCCCATGGGTTTCACACGACGGGGTGGAAGTTCGCGAGCGCCGGCAGCTTTGGAGGCACCCAGCGTTGCTAACGACGGCCTCTTTTTCCGTTAAAGCACTGGGGCAGAAAAGGAGAAACTACTGCCAGTTTCCAGAATACGCGGTAAACCTTGACCGATAAGAAAAGAAAAACGCGCTGAACTTTTAGATGTGGCAACGGGAGGATTCGAAAGCCTTTTCTGCGGGGAGAAGGTCTGAAAAGAGTTGTGTTTTTATCTTAGGAACAATGCGCTAAGCTAGTATCCAAGAACCTTCTAAAAGTTTTATATCGTGCATCTTTTGTATTATCTGTATCTATTTGAATCGTGTATCTATTTGTATTCGATTGTGATTACGACACGATGCGATGCGATTCTGATTTTAATGCGGAATTAAATGGTTGGGAGAAAAAGATGAATAATAATTCATGTTGAAGAGAAATATCCGAATGATCGTTACGTGGATGTTATTATTTCGTGGTCAATTCGATTAATATTCTACTTAAATATGAATGCTTTATACATATAGAATGAGTCACACTTCTTAAGCAGCTCCTGCAATTTTTTAACGGTTGAAGTTATTACAATGAAGTTTTCACGGAAGTGCATGAGGGAATGAGGCTAATTCTTGTATGTATTCGTTTCCATTTTATCACTTGTATTATACGAGATATTGAGGTAACTTTGCCTTTTTCAAATAGAACTATACATAGTTTTAGTTTATCATGACGAGCGTAAAAGACAAATCCAATGATATACATGTTGTCATATGTTAGATAAGCATTTGTTTTAGTAATTTTTATTTTTGCGACTCGTGTTTAACGGACATTGTAACGCCCCGAGCGCGTGTTAGCTGGGAGAGCGCTGCATGACCTTGGCTGGTGGATTGCTAATTCAAAATATCCGTTAAATACGAGCCGCACAAAATCAAAATTACTCAAAAAATATTTATCTAACATACGGCAATATGTTTATCATTGGATACGTCTTTTACCCTCGTCATGTTAGATTAAAATTATTTGTGTAATTCTGTTAAAAAAAGTTGCGTCAATATCTCGTAAACTAGAAGTGATCAAATGGAAACGAACATACATTAGCCCCATTCCTCATGCACTTCCATGAAAACTGCATTAGAATAACTTCAACTGTTCAAACATTACAGGACGTGCTAAAAGTTTTTCATGGTACATGGTCTTTGAAGTAAAAGTGGTGATTGTAAACTGGTCATTGCAAAAAATTAAGACATGTTAACTTCGTTCTTCTGTGACAATAAGTGTAACTGAATTTGACTTCATTATCAATGCCAAACTGCCGCCATCAAGTATCCTTTCAGCTTAGTCATTTAATTAAAACTTCGGTAATGGTAATGGATATTGGCTACCGAATCATGTAGGTGACTCTACAGCCCCCGAAGGGCTTTTAATGTTATTAAATCATTTACCATCCAATACAAGGTCATAGGATAGATTGTCATAACTAGTGAGAATGGGTGACATATCGATACTTTTCCTCCTCAACAAATACTCATATAAACTAGTGGAACTAAAACAGCACATACTTTCTCGCCCATATTTTCATGCAAAATTTCGCGAAAAATACGCAGATTTTTGAAAAATTATATATGACCTTATTTCGAAAATTTATCTTTAAGGAATAGATTTAATTAAGGGCAAAAATCTCTATCTTTAATATTTTATTTGCAGGAAGACTCAAAAAATCTTTTGCAATTTTCGAACAATCAAGGTATTCAACGAGCATAAGACGTTTACTGTTCTCTTAAACGTCCTTCGCACTATCCAACAACACAATTTATTAAAAAACGATGGAGCCATTTTTTTGAAAATTTGGAAAATATCCCAGGGGTTCATGTTAAGTATCGCCAGAAGTAAAAAATCGGTTTCAAATTCAAGGAGCCGCGATATCAGCCAGATCGATTGGGGAATATTAATTTTGGAGAAAATCGTTTGAAAGGTTTAGCCGCTAGCGTTGTTCACAGACGGACAGACAGACAGATAGACAGACAGACAGGTAAGCAGACGGACAAGCAAGCGGACGTACAAATAGAAGTTTTGCCCTCAATCGATTTTTCGATATCAAGAAGCCACAAAACATAGATTCTGGCTACACTACGAGTTAAAAGATTTTTTCTATATGTTGCAACTGGATTTATTCACTTTTTCGTTACCAGGGCCCTGTAATAAGAGTTCTGCCAAAAATTTGCCATCTTTTCGCAGCATTACATAACTCTATCTGTACTCCGTAGTAATAAAGTTAAAAGTTCATGGCTTTATTTAAAGGTCTAAAATTGAGGGAATTGCATTGAAAAGATATCTCTGGCTTTAATATTGGAACATGGAGTGTGCAGTGGGAGTGAGTGAGGTGCAGGAAGGGTACAGTGTGCAGTGGGGGTGAAAGGGAGGGTGCAGTGAGCGAGGGAGGGTGGGTGCAGGTGGAGTGGATGGGAGGGTGCAGTGGGGTGAGAAGGCGGGTGCCATGGGGGGGAAGGGGGGGAGCGGTGGGGGAGGGAGTGTGGATGCCGTGGGGGTGAAAGGGAGGGCGTAGTGAGGGTGAGAGGGAAGAGTGAGAGGAAGGGTGCAGGAGGGTAGAAAGAAAGGGGGGAAGGGGTGGGGGGGGGGGGGGGGGGAAGGGGGGGCAGTGGGGAGAGATGGGGCATGGGCGAAGGAGGAGCTGGAGGGGGGGAGGGTGCCATGGGTGGAAAGGAGGGAGCATGGGGTGTGAGGGTGAGAGGGAATGTGCAGTGGAGCTGAGAGGGAATGTGCAGAATGCGTCAGAGGGAGGGTGCGGTTAGCAACGGGGGGCTTGGGGGGGGTGAGAGGGAGGATGCAGTGGGATGTGAAGGAATGGGCAGTGGGCGAGGGAGGGAGGATGAAGTGGGGATGAGAGGGAGGGTGCAGTGGGGTGGGATGGACGATACCGTGGGGGTGGAAGTTAGCATTAGGGATGTGAGGGAGGGTTGCTGTGGGGGTGTGAGGGACGGTTTGAAAGAGACTGCAGTGGGGACAGAAGGGGGGGGGTGAGGGAGGGTACAGTGGGGAAGGGTGGGAATGTGCAGTGGGGTTAGAGGGATTGTGCAGTTGGAGGGGTGGGAGGGGGGGGGGGGAGGGGGGGGGGGAGAGGGGGTGCAATGGGCGAAGGAGGGAGGGTGTGAGGTAGGTTGCTGTGGGGGCGTGAGGGAGGGTACAGTGGGAGGCAGGGTGTAGCGGGCCAACCTGCGCTCGGCGGCGGCGCCGGCGGCGACTGGGCCCCGCGGCGCCGCGACGCGCCCGCTGCCAACAGGCCGCTCCTCTCTTCATCCGCTCCTCCTGCGCCGAACGCTCAGACTCGATGACCTCTGCTCGCTGGCGCGTCGCGCCTCCGCCTGCTGGCTCAGCTCTGTCCCGAGCGACCTGACTACAAGATGCATGCGGAGTGACAGACTGCACAGAGCAACAGGGAATTAGATCATGTTTCTCTTCATTACACACACATATTTCAAAGAATAGCAATATTAAGTATTTAAATTGAGATTTTTATTTAGTATTATTACATGTTACATTGTTTAATGAATCGGTATGCAATTCCACCAGCGTATGTTAATGGAAACATGGCAGAATGGAAATAAACAATTGGAAATTAGAATTACCTAAGTAGAAATATATTTTAATCTGTATAAGGCAGATTGTTATACTTTTTCAGTGTTTAAGTGTGACAGTAATAACTTTCAGTTTAACTGTAAATAAAAAAGTTAGTAATTTAAATATAATATAATATTGTAAAACAAATGTAAATACACGAAGAAGAATCGTAAACTCACAGGACCATCTTGAATATACATATAATATATTGATGATTATTGAACATTGAATCCAAGAAAAAATGTGCAAACGGTGTATATGTGATAAAAATGAAATGATAAACAACTTCAACGCAAATTACTTTTTTCTATTAAAAAGATAAAGGTTTTTGATGAATCTGGCTATGACAATGTCTCGTATGATGATATTTAGATTTATTAAAGAAGATTATTTCGATTGACTTCACTTTCAATTTTATTTATCGATACTGGTGAACATCCCACAATGCTTTTGTCTCGCTCAACGTGTATAAACAATACTGGCCTGATGGAATTTTGTAGATATTCTCACACGATACAATATTGAATTTTCACGAAAGATACTAAGCCTACATTAAAGAGATATATCAAAGTCACTTCGTAAACCATGTGCGACTAAAGGAAAGTTTATTACGATATCACCACTTTATAGGTTATGAAACGATTATTTATCTTAAATAGTCGAGTGCGGAACTTTGATTATTTTTGTACAATGGTTTAATATGACGTAAAATAGTTTTGTCTGTTAAAATTCTATTTGAATCCATCTACGAAACAATATCATTTAACCCACGTGTCTTCGTAAAATATTTTCAAGAATTTACACGTTCTGAATGTGATTCATCATTTTGTATCCTTTTTGGAAACCAGGGATAGTCAATAATCAGTTAGTTAAAAATAATTTCCAGCAATTAAAAAAACAAACAAAAAAACAAACAAACAAAAAGTAATTTGCCCTGATCTGAGTGGTTGAAGATTAAAAGTGGTATCAAATATAATAAAAACTTTCTCCATCCATAGCCCTTATTTCCTCGGTAATGCGGATAGGGAGTGACTAATGGTTTATACCACGCAACTAATATTTTAATCCACCTGGTGTATTTAACTAGTGATATCAACAACTTTTTGTTTATTAGTGTACTCAATTAGTAAGAATTTCAAAAATATTGTTCGGAGTTTAGAGAAATAGCTTCAACAAGTTATTAGAGTAATCATTCAATTTTCATGTAAATTACTTTAAAAATAATAAAAATATTGAATATTTTCTGAAGCACAAACGAATTGATCAATATGCAGTGGGGTTTGTGTAAAACCTCAATGTGGTTGGGATCCATTGAAATCCCCGAAGCTGAATATTAACTGTTCATTTGTTGTATCCGCCCGCAATGAATTGGAGCCGGATGCCATACATTCCTGCGAAGGACATGATTTTGAAACACAAAACGCAAATTATCACTTCCAGCATGTAGTCACATGCCTCGTAGATTAAGAGAGCATTCAATAATCTGTCAGTTTTATGACCCCGCGGAATCGAAATGGGTTTTAAAGCGCTTTTAAAACAACGACGCGAGCCGGTCTTTTGACTGCATTCCATCACCATTGTTGCTCGTCATGGGTTCGCGCGCAATGAAAAGGAAGATTAACTACGGGCGCGTTGCAGTTATCTGCGCTGATAATTAAATCACGCTGTCTCGCCCACACGACGCCCGCTCTTCTGCTTTGGCGGTTAGACCTC